>NQII01000375.1:3192-39324 GCA_002778355.1 Clitarchus hookeri
AATAAGTTACCCGGGCATGCTCTAGGTCGTGGGCACTGGCCTACCAGTCATCCGACAAGATCTTCGCGAGGGCAGAGTGGATAAGCAGGACGGCGAACTTACGTCAGCGGTGAGAGCATTGCCTCAAGCCGCTATTGCCGAGCGCAATACGATTAGTTACAATGGGATATGATATCTATAAATACACTTCAAGCAGCATTGCAGGTTCAGATGAATAAACTGCCGCTAGCGACAATGCTTTTTTTTCTTTTTAGATGGATGTTTGTTTGTTAAGTTTCTGAAGCATGGTTCTGAGAAATTGAAACTGAATAATTTTTTTTTATGAATTCAGAGGAGAATTTTACACTAAAAATAATAATGCACAATTAGGTAGTTCACAACTAAGAAATTCCGCCACAAGTGCGTCTGTGGACCACTTTGGCAGTGGTTAGTACACGTGCGCTTGTTATCGACATCATTGTGGTGTATGCACCTTAAACCCATTATATTTCAACAATGTATCCTGATCTAATTAAACTAACCTAAAAAGCTGGGGAATAACTTTTCATACAGTTTAACCTAATCATGATGATAGGGTAGTTGCTTTATTATCTCTATAAGTCTATTATCTCTAAAACGATGAGTGCCAACTTATACGAACCAAGCTGACAGTTGGAACACTCGTCTTTGCCCATGAGGTAAATGGACTATACTATTTGAAAGTTCTTGGGAGAAATGAAATGTCTTAACGCTATCTAAACTAGGCTAAGTTTTAATGGAGCACCTATCTGCTTACTTAAACTCTAAGAAACATTTTTTTTTTTGCTAAAGAATTTTCTCTTGCAGCAGGGAAACTTTTTATATTGGAACGACTGTAAAATAATTTTCTGGTAACAAAGTTTTATTTGATATACTTAATAAAATTTACTCAGAACTTGCGTCGTTGTTAGAATTTCGTAGCGATACTATTCATGATAAAATAATTAAAATAAATATAAGAGTGACAATGTTGAAGCAAAACAAAAATAATATTATATTTCGACATTAGATACTAATTTAATAGGGGGGAAAAACCAATTATTTTAGATTTTAAATAGTTATTGGCATTATCTACTGTACTAAAAAAAAAGTTCTTGAAACTTTTTTTTCGCTGTAAATACAAAGTTTTCTTGCGAATCATAACATTTAATCCATCCAACATTAACACAAGGCCGGAAACATTACTTGAGACAGTATTTTTTCTCGGTACAACCATCCGTTATTGCAACGTTCCTGTAAAAACCGCACGAAAAAACTATTTTCGAATTATAGTACTTGATAACACAGTATGTAATTGTATTTGCAAATTACTTTAATTTACTGATCTCGCGCATTTTCTCTTCAGTGGTGGTTTCTCGGGTTTGAGTGGTTTAAGACACTCCTGACTTGCTGATGTCATGTTTCACCTCGCAGCAACAATCTTCTCGGAACTCCGCGCCGGGGTCGCTTCTACGGAACTTCGAGTAAATGGAGAAGCCGAAGGGATGCTTCAGAAAATTGATGCGTTTTAAATTTGCACACTTTGTTAGCGCGCGTGCTTCAGGTAAAACGAATTAAGTTACATAAGCTTCCTCGAAAAATTTTAAGTTGTCATTACAAGTAAAATTACTCCAATAAGAATACAAAATTATTTTGAAACTATAATAATGCTGATTGGGTGCTGATGAAAACAAACAATTAAAACTTTATATAGAACTTATTTTTGATTTTTCAAAACAATACCTTTGCTTTAGTGAAGTTTTGGAAAAAAGTTGCGTAAAAAAATCTTAGTTCGAAAAAAAAAATTACTGTGGCTTTTAAAGTGGAGCGTACGACGTTTTTAAAAAAAGTGCACATTACAGGTTGTGTTTATAAAAAAAATTGGATTTTTATCATGCGTTTCGTATTATAACTGTTAATAACCCTTAAAATTTTCACACTACATTGAAACAAGATGATTATATTAATTATTGTTAAAATATGAATTTTCGACAAAGGTTATTTGAGTAGCCATTTCCAAAACTCTTAAAGTGAAATATTTTCACGGAGCAGTTTTATCAAGTAGGACAGCAAAGCTTTCTCAAGAAATATATTTATATGTACGAAGTGTCATGTATCTAACACTAATGTGGTGTTTTTTGAGTACCTTGTACCATCGTCGGATGGAGTGGGTTGACACATTTGGGCGGCTCTTAACATGGAGGTCTTGAGAGCCGATGAGTGTGAAACAAGGTGAGTATGGTGTAGCGCCGGAATGAAGGGGCGGGGATAACTGGAGATCCCCGAGAAAACCCTCCGACCAGTGACATCGTCCGGCACGATTACCGCATACGAAAATCCAGGAGCACCCCACCGTAAATCGAACCCGGTTCGCCCTAGGTGGGAGACGAGCAGTCTAACCACTACACCACCGCGGCCACATGGTCGGATGGAAAAAGCCGCACATTTCCCACGTCGGTTTTTAATGCGCTCACAAAATTTTGCTCGTGCCTGGACTAACGCTACAGACGAAGCACATTATGTTGCTGCTTGTCGTAGAGAATATTTGTGGGGCGGTTAGCTTGGGTGATTGAAGTTCTACAGATAGGGCCAGTGACGTTTCGCGTAAAAATCAGAGCACACAGTACACTTCAATACTATAAACACAACTCAGCTGTTGTTATACCTCCATTGGCTGCTGGTGGCGTGTCCGTCCTTGACCAAGCCACTCAGGACTGAGGAACTCCGACACTGAACCTTCATGATTCGTGCGAAAAAGTTTAACTCGAGCCAGAACATTTTTAAGCCAATGAAAGAAGCTGGACGACCCTACAATGCTTTGGACTGTAACTTGTCTTGAAATTTTTTCGCGAAATATCACTGCCCCTATCTATAGAGGAAGACCCGGAACAACAGCGACAAAGATGCATGGTGCCGGAGGAATTCTCTTGAATGCGACCCGATTGTGTTAACACCATGGCATTTCGCTCTGTTGAATGCCACTGGGATGTATTCAAATTGGGTTTTTTATGACTTTAAACCAGAACGACTACAGTCAGCAATATGTTTCACGTAGTTTTCCGTCCGTGCCTTACAAGAATGATACGTTCATTTTCTATCTGCCGAGACAGTTGCACTCACATTATGCCGAGACCTTGAATAATGGGTTTTAATGAAGCGATTTTTAGCTTTGACGCTATTTACAATATTATTGAACAAAAGTAATATTACTGCCTGTTCGCCAATACTTTTGTTGGTTGATGTACAATCGTGTACCGTTATGATGTCAGGAAGCCTCACTGAAATACATTCGATGGGTAGAGTACGTACAAATATAAATGCTGATTTAAATAATAATATTAGTTTGAGTTTGACTTAAATTACTGAGATCACCCTTGAAAGCTTCTTTTGCACTTATTAACGCAGGAATATTTTAATTAAGTACGCCTTAATGACAAGAGTATCCGCAGAGGAGCGGCAGAGTAAAAATATAACGACGCAGCACGGCGTGATATATTTAAACGTAGAAAAAAATTTCCCACTTAAATATTTTGTCACCCGAGAATTTAGAAGTTTTACCCCTCTTGTCAAAGGGCGAAGTTTGGGAAGGGAAGGAGGGGAGGAGAACGTAAAATTACAATTTTTTTTTATCGAGATTTAATTTTTGTGGCGTGGACCGCTCTCATGAAATTCTGCCCTATTAGTCTTTTACAGTGATTGTAATTATACGGAGCTGGCAAGAGTTTTTCCTCTGGCACGGGTATAACCCTGGAGGTGATTTTAAGTTGTCGGACCTGGTGGTCTGTTATAAGCGTACTTAATCCTTCTCGTTCCGAGGGAGGTTCGTTAATCTGACGGTTCGCTGAGTCCCCGCTTGCTAACTAATTTTATTCTCCAATTCGTGTCCTTTCAATATACGAGGTGTTTTCGAAATACACTTCAAAATTCAAAACACGGCATATGTCGGGTAATATAAACAAGAAATCCTAGTAGCAAAATGTTCGGAAAATGCATCCACTATTTTTTAAATTGAAATTTAAGTTAGGATAACAGCGCCGGGAGTCCGCAACTTGACGCATCTGCGTGCACAACAAGTTGCATATCAGCAAGGAGCCACCCGGAGAGCACCTGCACTTGCGACACCACACACTCGAGGTACGTCGGCGGCGCCACCGGTTGCTTGTTAGTACACGCGTGTCAAACTACATCAACAATGGGCAGAGACCTGAATCATTCGTGGATTCATTTTGCGACAAGCTAGAATTCCATACACGTGTGTTTATATAACTTTATCCATTGGTCTGCATGGTGTTTGCCCCTCCTGGGATAACGCTGGCCCAATCGTCGCCTTTCACTGTGACCGCAGACAACCGATGCACGGTCGACATCGGCATATTTGTACACAAGACTATAGAGTATAGTCTGCAGGTCATCGAACTCGCGAATTTTTTCGTTCTCTAAAAATGGGGGATTGGCAATCGAGTAGCTAAGGCTGCCGTAAGTGATTGCACTTTATTTCCAACAACGCACAAACAGCAGCATTAGCGATGTAGAGTCTGCATGTGTTTCCGTGGCGAAGTCAGCGAAACAGCGACGGGAGTCGGCAAGATCAACATTTCCATGGGACGGATCACTTTATTCACGAGTCGTTCATGTGAAACCGTAAAATTTCTAGGTAAATAAACGCNAACATTTCCATGGGACGGATCACTTTATTCACGAGTCGTTCATGTGAAACCGTAAAATTTCTAGGTAAATAAACGCGTTAATAGCACGAAGAACCATACTCGTGAGTGTTATGAAACAAGAAACACAGACTTCAGTAGCCATTCATTTACATATTACACTCTAAACTGATCGACAAGTATTGAAACTATTTTTAATTATTAACTGCCAACTTAACTGCTTGCCAGGGTATACTGTAGCACGTGTGTAGTTACGGGCAGTAATTTTTTTCGAAGGTTGTTTGCAAAACTGCTCAATTTACCGTCAACAGTCATTACAACAATTTACAATGAGATTAATTTTAGCGAGTTAATTTTGCGGCAAGCTGTAGGTTGTTTTTAGGTACATCACGGTGGCGTTTGCGACTGGAATACGCTTCGTCAGACTCANTTTTGCGGCAAGCTGTAGGTTGTTTTTAGGTACATCACGGTGGCGTTTGCGACTGGAATACGCTTCGTCAGACTCACCTCGCAAGACTATCGGCCAGTAACGCAATTAAAGTAGCTACCTGCTGCAGGACTCAGTTATACTGCTCGCCTCCCACCAAGGCGAAACGGGTTCAATCCCCGACCGGGCCACTCCCGGATTTTCGCAAGTGGGAATCGTGCAGGACGATGCCGCTGGTCAGCGGGTTTTCTCGGGTATCTCCCGTTTCCCCCCGCCCCTGCAATTCCGGCGCCGCTCCATTCTCAAAACTTCGTGGTTAAGAGCCGCCCAAAACCTCTCAAGTGTTGCAGGAATGAAACCGACTACTCAATTGAACAGCAGCCAATGATAAAACCGTTGAGTAGTGAATAAGTATAGGCATCAAGCCTACAGGACACTGAACTATAGTATGTTCGCGGTATCTTCACACTTTCTGGATCAAACCTTTGAAAAATCAACCCGTGTGTAACGTGTTTGGTGGTTTCCTGAATGTGCTGTGTTCCACACGCGTTTTATACTTGGGTTAACAAAAACTTATTTAATTTTTGATAAATCTGAACTTTTATTTATATGTTGTCTGTAAACTTTAATATTTCATTAATAAAATTAATATAAACAAATCAGAGAGAAATAGGTGTTTTAGTAATGCCTAGTGAGAAATATATCTTATGTTAAATATTATTAAACTGGGTTTGCACAAATGTGGTGCGTTGTCCCTTTCGTGTAACTTTAAATACTTGGCTAAGCTTTGCTTGCATGAGACGGAGGAATAACCTGAAGGTGTTACTTTAGCAGGTATTCAGAAAAGTTGGAATTAACCTTGAATAGACTATAGCGAAGTTTTCCTGTACCTATAGATTTAAAAGTCCGTTTAAAAGAGACGGGAGCGTTTGGTTAGCTGAATGGCGTCAGTGACCCTGACGCTCGAGGCTTACAAAATCGCCAATGTGCCATTTTTCAATAGGTTCTGGGTTCAAATTCCACCCTATACATATGTTTGTGTCGTTTTTAGATGTATTTGATTATATTGTATTATCGAATGTGTCCCAAACGGAATAATGACAAATATTGACTGTTCGAAACCTTGTTGTAAAACTGAAACCACACATTTATGCAGGTGTAAAATGATAAAAAAAGGTTTCCTCAACAATTAAGATTTCTCTTTATATATAAAACGTCTCATTTCATCGGNAGGTGTAAAATGATAAAAAAAGGTTTCCTCAACAATTAAGATTTCTCTTTATATATAAAACGTCTCATTTCATCGGCTTACAACTTTGCAGACGATTCATTATTATCCTGATCTTGCACTTTAACATCATAAAAACGTTCAATCATAAGCATCTTGTCTACATTTGATTTACTTACTGCAATCTTTAAAGTGTCAAACTGTCGCATTGGAAATTGGAAATTTCAGCAGCAGCCACATTTCACAATAGTGTCTACACTTCGAAAAGAACAANAAACTGTCGCATTGGAAATTGGAAATTTCAGCAGCAGCCACATTTCACAATAGTGTCTACACTTCGAAAAGAACATCATTTTGCATAGCATTTCAGTACTCTTCACATTTCGGAGTGTATCCAGATAAAAGAAATTATTAGCGAAGCTTGGAACACATTCAATCGTTTGAGCAATCACCGATTACGTAACAGGTGGCATTACGGAGCTGCTTCCCCCCTCCCGATTTCAGTTATAACACGGAGTTCGCACTGAACGGACACAGCTTTATCTGCTGTCACGGTTTGCCATCGTCTCCCTGAATTCACGCTTGCATACCCAAGCAGACTTTCACACGCGCAACAACGCACGTGTATCGACCACCTGCTACTCGCTGTTCAACAAACATTTCACAAGCCTTTTCCTGTATAGTCTATCGACGGTATTATCACACTTTTTTAATCAAAATTTTGAAAAATCACTACATGTTTACGTGTATGTTTGTTTCTAAATAGGTAANGTATAGTCTATCGACGGTATTATCACACTTTTTTAATCAAAATTTTGAAAAATCACTACGTGTTTACGTGTATGTTTGTTTCTAAATAGGTAATGTATCACACGCGTTTTATATTTCTCTTACCATAAATATATTTTATTTTTGGTTAAATTGAAGTTTTCCTTGTATTTTTTTTTAGGAATTACAACTTTTTTTTATAATTAGTATGAATAAATGTGAGAGAAAAAAAGGTGTTCTGGTAATGCCTGGTAAGANGAATTACAACTTTTTTTTATAATTAGTATGAATAAATGTGAGAGAAAAAAAAAGTGTTCTGGTAATGCCTGGTAAGAAGTAGTTCTCATGCAAAATATTATTAAACTGACCGCTCACAAATGCGATGCCTTTTCCCCTTCGATGTAATTGTCTAGACCAGCGTTTCCTAGCCTTTTTCAGCCATGGACCCCCACTTATTTCACTCACTTCAGTCAGTCTCGCACACCGCCCGCTGGCGCACGTTCGCCGTGCTAAGTAAGCGTAGCGATTACGAGACTTTTGGTGGTATTTATTTATTATTGTTAAATGGTCCAGAGATGAGACTGCGGACCCCCATACATATACTCGCGGACCCCCAGGGGTCCGCGGACCCCCGGGTTAAGAAACACTGGTCTAGACTTAAGCTTCGTATTTATTAGGAGAAAGAATAGTGTGAAAGCATAACATAGGCAGGACTTCAGAAAAATTGGAGGTAACCATGAATGGACTGTGATACGAACTACATTTTGATGCGTTTTCAATTTGAGTTTTCTGCGACGACAGAGTTCTGCAAAGGCGGCAATGAATTTTTTTTTAAATATAATCAGTGGCGTAGCCAGAAATTTCTCGGAGTGGGTGTTAAGCTGACTGAAGGGAAGGGGTTAGCGGTGGTGACAAGTTCGTTAATTATGACAAACACTAGGAGAGGAATTGCTACACAACACAATAAAAACGAAATATACTTCATGGCAATTCCATATTTCAAGCACAATTAAAGGTTAATTAAAAACTTTAGGGACGAAAGGGTTGGTCACAGCCTCCTGGCTATGCCGTTGCAAATAATTACACTATGACGCTTGGAAAGGTGCAATAAATGCTAATCCCTCAGAAAATATTTAATCACAACTACCACTTAATAAGTTAAATAATAATATTTATTTCCAATGGGCTAGGCTTCTATCCGCATAGTCACCAATAACAACGATGTTATCTCCATTAGTCGGTGAGAAAATTAGCCACTGTGTTTCAGAGATGATTATGCAATTACGTTTTATGCCTATTTGGCGGTGTCTTGATTCCGTACGTAAATACTTGTGTGGTAAGTATGTGGTACAGATTTGTAGAACAATTTAAATCATACAAGCAAGTAATTAAAATTTTGGTCCTCTAACTTTTAAAAACGATAAATTATTTTGGAAAAAAGTAATATTACGAAAACTCTTGATGCATATTAAGATATTACATATAAACAATTAATTTATTTTATTTTAAAATTTATTTTATTTATTATGTGTATGGCCAGTGACTTTTCGCGTAAAAATCGGAGCACACAGTAGACTTCAATACTATATACACACCTCAGCTGTTTTTATACCTCCATTGGCTGCTGGTGCCGTGTCCGTCTTTGACCAAGCCACTCAGGACTAAGTAACTCCGACACTGTACCTTCGTGATTCGTGCGCAAACGATTAACACGGGCCAGAACATTTTTTGGCCAATCAAAGAAGCTGGACCACCCTACAGTTATTTGGACTGCATCTTTTCTAGAAATTTTTTCGCGAAATATCACTGCCCCTAGTTATGTTTAATTGCTATCAGCATTTGGATTTCCTTAAGTCTTGATACCCAGGTAACGACAGGACACATCAAACCAAGGGATCACGAGCGAAAATTTGGCTCTAATAATTTCAATTTATGAAAATCGGTATAAGCTCCGACAGTTTCACTAAACGCACCAAACACACACGCAATACACGGTTAGTCTACTATTCAACCAAATGGTGTGTTTATACATATTAATGAATTGGTTATACTATGAGCTAGAGCAATGCCACTTTTAGTTTTTATTCTGTTGTGTACCTACTCGTTTATGTAAGGATCTTAATAAATACGTTTTCCTCGCCCTAAGTAGATTACATAAGAGGACTAGAAAAAGAATCGCTGTATTTTAGGACATATATCGCAAATTTCTTCATTATGTTTTTGAAGGTCGCACTTTTTTTGTCTTGCGTTGTCTTTGGTTTTTACATATTTTAACCGGACCTGATTTTTCATTACTGTTTTTGACAGTATTTAGCAGCTTCGCTTTAGTAGTTGTTGTCCTTTTTGCATTCTCCATGTAATTCCACGTTATATTTTGCAGTCATCCTTTAACATGGAAAAATAATCACATCATTGCAAACAAACACCAACACGACTCCATACGCAATATGCAATATCTGTCAGTTCACAAGGCATTAACATGGTCTCGAGGAGGAAGTGTACATCAGTTCTAGTACCATTTGACAAGAAATATCGTACAATGTTCGGCAGTTACTTTACACTGCAATATAGATAATAAAATATACACGTTTTTATTTATTAGGACATTATTTAAAAGCATGTATTAGTAAAAATGACACAAGGATTTCGCCCATTAAAAGCATTCATTTACGCAACTATGGTTTTTAGAAACACTTCCAGCGAATTTTTTAGAACTCTTAAAACCTCGCAGCAGTGAGACAATAGAAATGCTAGCGATCCCCGCGACGTAATTTAGTCGAAGGAATTTGTACTAACGTTTAAAAACACTGGTTTATACAAACAGTTCTAAAACTGAGTGGAGTCTTAGATTTTTTTGCAGGCATTTTGAAGGAAAAAAACATTTATTAGACTTCAAATATAGAAATGTTGAGCGTTACTGATATATAAAACTAGGAATTTCATAATACGTTTAACTTTGCCTAAACAAACGTATAAAAAAACAATTGCCATTTGTGTTTTCGCAGTTTGAATATTTATCGATGTGATAAATATGTCATACATTTTTTACATAGCGCTGAGGCCAATGCGAGCAGAAACTGAATTTGGGTGACCGTGTTATTTTATACCGGAACACACTGCCTTCGCCTCTTGTCAATCGGCGAAGTTCACTATAGAACCGAACGATGACTTTTTAAAACATTCATTTGAATTTTCATTTTGCACTGGGTTAAACCTAACCCTGTTACAAATATTTCAGCAGGCCTGTTTTAAAAACCAGTTCAGTCAACACGGTGACCGTCTAAAACATAATAAGACAATCTTATTGACTCAGGAGGGTGACAATATCAAACGCTACAGACTGATCGACATCAGCATAGCTACATCACATAGAAGATAAGTACATAGAGACGAAATTACCGCGGCAGTTCCTTTAATGCAGGCTTGCCCATTCTCTGATTGGCTGCGCGAGCGTCTTTTATCTGTTAATCAAATTACATGCCAGTCGTACTCCCCAGTGGTCCAGAACATACATGCTTCCCCTACTAGTGTTTTGGCCATGTCCTGTGCATGTACCCAACTATGTGCCTCTGCGAGGGCACCTTCAGGGTAATCAATTTTTTTGCATATGATTGTAGTTTTTGGGATATACATTATGTTATGGTGGTAACATACTGTACATTAGGGGAAAACAATAGTACGTAAAATTTCTTTCCCCATCGTAACACTCATCACCATCAGGGACATCCTTATCATATGTAGGCCAGCCAAACATTTCTTGATAGAACTGTTGCACTTTCACAGCATGGGGTAGGCAGATCCTTAATTTACAAGTTGCTAGCTAGTGCCACCATTTTTATTGCGCATGAGAATGGAGTTCTTGCTAAAGAGGCTGTTTCATCTCTGTATTCTCAAGTGCTCTGTGGCCGAGCGAGCGTTAAGGAGCGTTCGGAGCGGACCAGATGTACTCAGCACGGGTAGTAGCAAGCGACCCGTAGGACAATCGATGTGATCCTCTACCACCCTCCCTTCACCGACTCCTCGTTACTTTCTCCGCCCCTCCAACCCCACGCAGACAGCCAGCGTACCCCGACAGTCACCTGTTGCCTAATACCGGCGCGCGGTACCTCGCCGCGTCTGCCATCGACCCTCGTCTGCTTTCACTCTCCAATCACGTCGCGAGAGAACGTTGTAGCGGTGTAGAGGGTCGGCGGGTGCAGGGAGGGGAAGGTGATGGTGGTAAAGGTGCGAAAAGCAGAGGGACGGCGAGAACTGTCCAGGTCGTCGGCAAAGACCTGTTCTTTTTTCAGGAAACCGAGTCTGACTCTCATACTAAAAACAATATAGCTGGGAGGCCTAATGGCAAATACTTCAATATGCGAAGAAAATATGTCACTTTGTTCCGTTGTAAATATTCATGTTAGTTGGTAATTATACTGATATTATGTATATGTGTGTGTATCTATATGAACGAAAGAGTTCAATTATATCTTAGCACATCACCAACACATATATAACTTAAATATACAAACATACGTACTTGCATTACATACATACTGAAAGTTCGTTTCTGTCAACCACAAAAAGTGTAGCCGATGTAGTATAATGTAGTTCAGCCAGACGTGTTTTTTTTATTCGGTGTAACTGCACTGGCAGAGTTGAAAAAAACTACTTTTGTGCAGCCTTAGCCGCAATTTTACTGCAGGATAGTTAACAAGAGTATTTTGTGGCAGGTTTTTGCTACTAGTGCACGAGTAAAGCGTAAGAGTTTATTTTTATTATGAAACATTTTTAGCATTTCACAATGCCACGTCTACATTGTTCGGCATTCCTAAAAAAACATTATTATAAAACTTATTTATTTTTCAAAAATGTAAAATAATAATCTCCGAAGTCTGTATGTAACCTCTAACGAAATTCACTTTAATATCTAATAGCATTTTCTGTGAGAATAGAAAACGTGGAATATAAAAGGTTTCATAACGTTACCTTAATTTGCAATATTCTTAATTCCCTTTTTTCGTAAAAAAAAAACATTTTTCAATCACTGCCTGCTAGAATTTTGTACATTTTGTTCTCGTCATAAAAAAGGAAACTCTCATTAATCTCTAAACAACAGTTATATCTAAATTTCGAGCGCTTGAATGAAATTATAATTTTCTATTGGTATGATATCACATCCTGTTGAAAGAAACGATTTCTGAGGAATTTTGCTTACTTGTATAGCCTATGTAGTTGACAGAAACGAATACGAACGTACACATTCTTACATATCGCACTGTGAATGCAAGAATTAAAATTAATTAAATTAATTTTTTACCATTTTTGTGCCGCGAGGATGATAATATATATTACATGGCAGTGAATGACTATCACAACGTTCTGTTTATTTATNTTGTGGCAGGTTTTTGCTACTAGTGCACGAGTAAAGCGTAAGAGTTTATTTTTATTATGAAACATTTTTAGCATTCCACAATGCCACGTCTACATTGTTCGGCATTCCTAAAAAAACATTATTATAAAACTTATTTATTTTTCAAAAATGTAAAATAATAATCTCCGAAGTCTGTATGTAACCTCTAACGAAATTCACTTTAATATCTAATAGCATTTTCTGTGAGAATAGAAAACGTGGAATATAAAAGGTTTCATAACGTTACCTTAATTTGCAATATTCTTAATTCCCTTTTTTCGTAAAAAAAAAACATTTTTCAATCACTGCCTGCTAGAATTTTGTACATTTTGTTCTCGTCATAAAAAAGGAAACTCTCATTAATCTCTAAACAACAGTTATATCTAAATTTCGAGCGCTTGAATGAAATTATAATTTTCGATTGGTATGATATCACATCCTGTTGAAAGAAACGATTTCTGAGGAATTTTGCTTACTTGTATAGCCTATGTAGTTGACAGAAACGAATACGAACGTACACATTCTTACATATCGCACTGTGAATGCAAGAATTAAAATTAATAAAATTAATTTTTCACCATTTTTGTGCCGCGAGGATGATAATATATATTACATGGCAGTGAATGACTATCACAACGTTCTGTTTATTTATATTATGCATACCTCAGATAAATGGGTTGTTGCACTTCACTTCGGNTATTATGCATACCTCAGATAAATGGGTTGTTGCACTTCACTTCGGAAAATGGGTTTAAAATTCAAGCAATAAAATTTCGTAAAATTTACAAATGTACGTATATTTTAAGTGATTGAATGACGCAATGTTATACATTATCAAAGATTTTAATCCTCCTAATTCCCTTGCGAACCTACTACACATATTTCAACAATTTTAGTGCTTGCGACGTGAAATAACGTCGCCTGAGTTCAGCAAACTAATATGGCTTCCTCCGTAATATAACGACGTACGAATACTTTGAAGACGTTGGCGATGTAATATTCCCTCTCCAGCAGTTTTCATGCCGTTCACTGTGACGTAATAACTAGAGACCTGAATAATTCGCGGATTCATTTTGCGACAAGCTAGATTTCCAAAAATTTGTGTTAATATAACTTTATCCATTGGTCTACATGGTGTTTGACAACTCCTGGAGAACGCTGGTCCAATCGTTGCCTTTACTGTGACAGCAGACAACCAATGCACAGTCGACATCGGCATATTTGTACATAACACCACACAGTCTGGTCTGCAGGTCATCGAAATCGCAAATTTTTCTGGTCTCTAGTAATAACTAGACACTTGAAATATTCGTGAGTTCAATGACCTGCAGACTAGACTCTACAGACTTATGTGAAAATATGACGATATTAACAGCAAATTGTTTTTCTGCTGTCACAGTGAAAGTTGACGATTGGGCTAACGTTCTCCAGGAGGTGTCAAACACCGTGTGAACCAATGGATAAAGTTATATAAAGGCAGGTGTTTTGGAATCTAGCTTGTCCCAAAATGAATCAGCGAATTCTTCAGGTATCTAGTAATAACCAATCGGCAGCATTGAAAGTGTGAATTACACAAATTAACACAATGGAATGCATCTACGTTACTAAGGAAAGAGCATTTCATTGGGACATATACAAATCACCATGATATTGGCTGGCAGTCGGCCAGTAATGAACGTGGCTCAGTACAGTGTATTGAACGGTGTATTGTGGACCAAAGGGACGACAAGCGAGAACACGGAGCTCAACAGAACTGGTGTTCAAGCTGTGACTGACATAAGCAACCCACTTCTAGCTTTTCTGGAATGTCTGCAAATCTGTAGTAGACCCGAAGTGCTAACATTCGGACACTGGATGAAATTATGCACTGGAATCATCACTGCCAACAGGCCTGATAAGATGTTAACATTTCGTCGGCTCTTGCTTTACTCACGCCATGTCTTCATTTTTCTTGCCCATTCCAAATTGGCCAATTGTACTGACGAATGCCTTTTAATGGCCAACTATGTTGGAGGGTGTGTCCAGTTTTTACGGTGTTATGCTTTTATATTTTATACTGCTGACTAGGAAGGTTTGTGCTTTTATGATGAAAGAGCTGAGATCAATTATGAAGACACAACACATATTTAATGCAATTGTCAGGAGTTATGGTAAATACAAGCTACTGGCGAGGGAGGTCCTAATCAATTACAGTATATACCTGACCTAAATGATAACGTCACGGTAGGCCGAGTGATGTGTCGGAGAGCGACGAGCGGCACGCCAAGCTGCATCTTGAGTGTTTCTTGTCGGCGTGGGTCCACAGACAGACCTCGTACAAAGTGTTGTCAAGTATTATATAGTTTCTGGTGGCGTAGTTATCCCGAATACCGGGCCGCCGGGAGGAGAGGTCCACTGACGCTTCGCTGATGTGTTTTTAAAACTATGTAACGTATTTTAATATCCTCGNGGCCGCCGGGAGGAGAGGTCCACTGACGCTTCGCTGATGTGTTTTTAAAACTATGTAACGTATTTTAATATCCTCGCCTGGCCTGGAAACCACGTGTTGCCGCAGTTCGCTGGACTCGTCCGCATCTACTGAATCACGGCAACGAGCACGTGTAACACTAGCCATTCTCGTGACTGGTGTTTGTAAATTCATCGCGCTTAGTAGCGTAGTTTATAGTCAAGCGGTTTTCTTTCCATACGTTTTTTTTTAAGGAGATGTGTTTAATTTTGTGCGCCTTGCTTATGAAACTAAAGAATGGAATTGAAAATGCAGGTGTACGAGATGTTAATACCGAAGTAATATTGATTTATTGTTGCACTTGGCCATACGGTATACTGACATCGTGTTGAAAGTATAAAAAAACCTTTCCTTTTTTAAGTGGAATTATTTTAGTCTGGTTTAACGTATATATGACATTCTGATTTACAATAGTTTTGCATTCAAGGTTTCACAACTCGTAATGAGTAGAAACAGGAAAATTTAGCGTTTTAAACGACCTGCAGGATAGACTCCACAGTCTTATGTATTTTCGAGCCTCAGCTTTTTGTTCATTGGCAGTTGTCCAAGTGTGTTGCCAGTTTTACCTCAGACCACGTGGCACGGGGTTTGGTATTGTTCCTTGCAAGTCTGTTGTTGGCTCCGAGTTCACCTGGGCGTGTCTAATAAACTGTGATCCAATTGCAAAAGTAACATAAATGTACATGTGTTTGAAGTCGAGCTTGTCCTAAAATAAATTCCCGAAATTTTCTAGTCCCCAGTGATGAGTTGACGAACCAGAGGCTCTGGCATGAGTCGTCGGCATCGATCTGCGCCCGGGGCGCATAATGAATCTATAGTGATTTCCCATTACCTTCCGCGGCACAGAGATGTACCTACACTGCCACTGAAATTACAAGGGTTGGTGCCGGGAGTCGAACCCACATCCCCGAGTATGTGGGAAAACCGCTCTCGATTACAACACAAAGGTAGTCGCAGTTTATTCACGTTAATTTGTATACACAACTTTTTAATCAAACATTTGATAAATAGCCCCATGCTTGAAGTCTCCGTTTTATCCAAAAATAAATCATATAACGCATGCATCTTATTCTTCCGTTGACATTAAACTACCATCTTTCCAACATATTGTCTACAAATCATTCGGCAAGAAATATTTCTTAAATAATATATTTTTATTATGAGTTATCGTAGGTTTTTGTAAAGTAAACGTTATTTTACCGATTTATTTACATTTCTAGGTAAAACTTGCAAGAATACGTTCAATTTGTATGCTTCAAAATAATAATTTTTAATTGTTTGTCCAAAGCACAAAAACGGATGCCTTCCGCATCCTTACCATCCTTTTGTGTTTTTTTTATCCTTACTTACGTTTTGTTTGCACACAACGGAAGGTTTCTCAGTCAGTAACCTGAAAGTAGAACTAACGCCCCGTAAATTTCAATGACTCTGTGTAAAGGTCTAAAGTCATATCAAACCACGAGTTCAGATCAAGCGTGTATACGGTCAAGCATGTCGATAAATAACAACGCGAATTTTGCAGGTGTCTAACAACTAGAAGTCTAAGCTTAAGCACTAACTACAGAAGCGATCACAAGTAGTCGTTTGAGTTCCCCGTTAAGTTGAGTCCCTAGTAAACAATACCTAACATCTCAAGGTCACGTCCGACAATAAGAAAGCATTGCGATGGCGATGGAAAATAAAATTAAGCAGTTTCACGTGTGTTCATTTTCCTCAGAATTTTGAGCGGTGACTACAGAGTTTTAATACGACGACCTGTTCAGAAAATTGCAGCATTGTCGCTGTGGTTTAAAAAAATCTTCTGCTGAATAATAAATATCGTAAACCGAGTAATTACTTACAGCGATTTTTGACACTTTTAAACGACCGCATTTGTATTGACTTTCATTTCTGCAATGGAAAAAAAAAGATTTACATCAAAATATTTCATAGATTTTTAAAAATTAGAATGGACACAACTGCTTAAGTCAACAAGGGAGGTCCCTTAAAAATGCAGGTCTGTACATTTATTCGCGTTTTACATTTTTTTCTTCCGAAGCAGTCAATTTGAACAGAACGTACCGACAGAAGTGGGATTTCACGAAGTATCTCTGGTCCAGATCCGAACATGTATATTTAGGGGCAGTGATATTTCGTGAAAAGACTTCGAGAAAAGATACAATCCAAAGCACTGTAGGGACTTCCAGCTTCTTTGATCGGCTGAAAAATGTTCTGGCTCATGTTAACCGTTTACGCACGAATCACGAAGGTTCAGTGTCGGAGTAACTTAGTCCTTAGTGGCTTGGTCAAAGACAGACACGGCTTGAAAGCAGCCTATGGAGGTATAACAACTGCTGAGGTGTGTATATAATATTGAAGTCTACTGTATGCTCCAATTTTTACGCGAAAAGTCACTGGCTCTATGTATATTATATGAATGATTTAAGAACCCTCTATCGTGGGCCAGAAAGAAGAGACAGGGGTTCACTTGCAGGAAAAAGTAAAAAACGGCCCGCTTCGGGAATCTCAGCGGTCATTCCGTTTGTCCGATTCCTCTCCAGGGGCTGGCTCAATGGCTGCGGCTGACGTCAGAGGAGTTCTCGAACAAGGTCAGCGAATTTCCAAACGGACGGCCCANCAGAGGAGTTCTCGAACAAGGTCAGCGAATTTCCAAACGGACGGCCCAAGTTTCTGCAAACTTATCTCGGCCACAGAGAGCTCTGCGTGGAGGGGGACGGCGATGCTGCACACGACGTTGTAGTTTCAGATTAAGAGCTCGCAGTCCCGAAATTATTATTATTATTCTTTTTCCACTCGTTGTCTGCGCGGTTACGGATATCTCAGTGAACAAATGTTTTAGGAACACACCTTTTGCCACCCGTCGAGTCAACATGTCGACGATCGCTGACGTGTTGCACTTAAATTATATTTACGGCCAGTGCTGTACACAGCGTAGAATCAGTTCGATTATTCGAGAGTCTCACCGACGGGTAATCTGATTGGTGAACGGTTATCACGCCTCTCGTTGATGAACGGCTGATGGTGACGTATTTGAGCACGCAGCACGTTGTTCACAGGTTGCAAAAGTTACATTAGACACGAGTACAGCGCACGTCTAAATATTACACTAATGCAACACTTCGGCTCACAAATTATCGCGTGACCGAGTGGGTTGAAATCAACTAAGAATCGTTTTGCTTTCATAATATTTAAAGTGTATCAAAAATAAAAAAAGGACATCATCGTGAAAATTGTAAAAAAAAAAAAAAAAAAAACATTTTTAGAGCTAGCTTGGGCGGTTTTTTTTAACCCCTCAACGCATACATTAGTTTTGCATTCAAAGTGTTTTAAAAGAGGATTTTTATAGTGTGGAAAGTACGTAAGAGTTTCTATTACTAACTGAGACTTTGGTATCTATGGAGAGGCTTTCAATAGCTCCATGGGGCACCAGAAGCAACCAATTATATAATAGCTGGGATGTCAGCAGTAGCCAATAGCATTGCTTAGGGAAAGGCGCTGTCTGCACCGGTGCTGGCTTTTGGAATTGCGCCGCACCGATAGTTATTTCACCTATTCTGCAGACTTGAACGAATATACACGGGATGATGTGTTGAGTGGTTACGAGGTAGGAGAAATGCACGGTCAGACTGACAAAGTTCAATCTGCGCGTAGGAGCGATGAGGCGCTGGATGCACATGTTCGTGTCGCCCTTATCGCCCATTTTCTTCCGTGCCTTGAGCACACGAACTGTCTTCCGTACTCAAGCAATCTCGAAAGAAACGAAGGAACTAAGGAAAGGTTCATTTATTCACTATTCGCTATTTTTTCAGATGTTAAAGCTGTCTGTATCAGCGCGGTATCAGGTTGTATTTTATTAACCAGCAGCATATTGCAATCATTCCTGGTTCTCTATTCGCTGTACACTTTTAAAATTAAATTTACCTAAAATTTAAGTTTTTATGCATATAAATAAAGAAAGCTCACTGGTATATACAAAGTGATGCCAGTGAAGCAGGGNCCTAAAATTTAAGTTTTTATGCATATAAATAAAGAAAGCTCACTGGTATATACAAAGTGATGCCAGTGAAGCAGGGAGAGAATAACTGTACAATAAAATCAAATCAAAAGAGTAAGTTTTCAGTTAATACCCCCATAATATCAGTTCATTTTTATATTAGAAACATTACAGCAAAAATTGGCGCAATACGATCGTACAAATATTTTTAATATTTCTCAAGGTTACTTAGATGCATTGATATTATAAATTAATTATACGTAATTTGTTTATAGTTACATGTGGCAGGAAGGATATACAATGGTCTAACATNATTGATATTATAAATTAATTATACGTAATTTGTTTATAGTTACATGTGGCAGGAAGGATATACAATGGTCTAACATTGTAATCTGTTTGTGAGTGCCGAAAATTGATTACCACAGCTACACACGTTCTCACTTTAATTGCAAAACTTGTGAAATTAAAGTAAGTGTAATTCAATATACATCAGCGGAAACCCCGTTTTGCTAGCTGCAGGCGCTGACAGTTTTAGATACCTCAGTTTTCACCTATTATGTTGGTTCTTCTGTGATTCAGATCAATACGTCGTGTTTAGCTGCAAACACTCGCACTGTTTGTGAAGCAACCTTAACACACATTTAGCCCGTTCAGTCATGAATTAATTTTAGATTTCCAGTGTTGCAATCGTGAAATTTTTTATGGCTGCTGAACCTGTGTCTGTTGTGATTCTCGCTACCATTAAAAAACGTGCTGAGTAATCGTTGATGTCAACATTAACCATTCACAAATCAGAGACGCAGAGAATCCAACAAATCAGATTACTCGGAAGGCAGATGCTCAAAACAACAGGCCAGTGATTCCTTGTTTTGTTTAGCGACGGTCATAAATATTGTTAGAAGAACATGTCCTCAGTTATGGACACACTAGCTTTTACCCGCGGCTTCGCTCGCGTGGTTCTAGTATATTAGAATATTCCTGAACAACAAAGCAAAAACGAAAAGTGAATCAAAAGAAACCAAAAGCAAATGCAGTCAATTGAAATTATTGGAACACCATCTATTGTCGATTTTTAAAACTACAATTGGCATGTCGTTTAACATAGAATGATTAAAGGAAATTACATATCGAGTAAAATTTTTTGAGATATTTTCTCGCGATAAAAAGTAGCCAATATCAACTTTCAGCCCTCCAACTATTTCTGTGCACGAAATTACGTCGATCTGTTGCTCGGTTGCGACGTTGCATTATTATTCCGTTTGTGTACTTTTTTATTNTCTGTGCACGAAATTACGTCGATCTGTTGCTCGGTTGCGACGTTGCATTATTATTCCGTTTGTGTACTTTTTTATCTCCCAATAAGAATTTCCCCGAGGGGATGAGATATTTTCTCGAGATAAAAAGTTGCCTATGTCACTTCCCGGCCCTCCAATCTCTGTGGAAAAAATCACGTCGATCCGTTGCTCGTTGCGACGTGAAAGAAGGACAAACAAACCAACAAAAAAAACCCCGCGTTCGAATTTATAATATTAGTTAGGATAAACTGGGCGGGTTAAAAACGAAACATTTTTTTTCNTCTGTGCACGAAATTACGTCGATCTGTTGCTCGGTTGCGACGTTGCATTATTATTCCGTTTGTGTACTTTTTTATTTCCCAATAAGAATTTCCCCGAGGGGATGAGATATTTTCTCGAGATAAAAAGTTGCCTATGTCACTTCCCGGCCCTCCAATCTCTGTGGAAAAAATCACGTCGATCCGTTGCTCGTTGCGACGTGAAAGAAGGACAAACAAACCAACAAAAAAAAACCCCGCGTTCGAATTTATAATATTAGTTAGGATAAACTGGGCGGGTTAAAAACGAAACATTTTTTTTCTCAATACCCATGAACATGGTAAAAAATATTTCGTGTTGAAACGCGAAACTAGTCCGTTTCGCATAGTTTTAATACGCTGCCAGGAGTAGGTAATTCCATTTGTGAAGTGGTGCCCGTTGCCAAAATTGTGATCGCGTCGAAGCACGCATTTGCAGAATGGGCTGAACCAGTTGGGCGCCCCCGAAAACACGCGGCAGTTGCCAAAGATAAGCTTATTTAGTTAATTACGGCGGGGCGTCCGTCACAGAGGCGGCAACCCGAGGTCTCTGTTTGGTTTCAAACGAGTCTCCGTTCCCGTCAATTAGCAGCGGACAGTACAGCGTAATTAATCGGCATAAACAAGTTGTTCACAACGTCAGCTCGTTAACATATTCGCCCCGTGTAAAACAACGCAGCCATAAAAACGGGCGAAATTTAACTAACGCGATTAGGTACATGCATATTAATGCTTTTTCGTTAATACGTAATTAAATTATAACCAGTGGAGATGATTAGATGTATTTTTACTATGAAATAAATAAACCACCAGAAAACGTAAATTAGACTATTTATTCAGGTAAGTAAATTTTTATTCGTCTTTGGTGTTGAAACACCTTTATGTTCTGCAGAAAAGTAGGGGCAGTGTTATTTCACGAAAAGATTTCGAGGCAAGATACAGTCCAAAGCACTTTAGGTTCGTCCAGCTTCTTCGATTTGCTAAAAAATGTTCTGGCCCGTGTTAACCGTTTGCGCACGAATCACGAAGGTTCAGTGTCGGAGTTACTTAGTCCTGAGTGGCTTGGTCAATGACGGACATGGCACCAGCAGCCAATAGAGGTATAACAACAGCAGAGGTGTGTATATAGTATTGAAGTCTACTGTGTGCTCTGATTTTTACGCGAAAAGTCACTGGCCCTACAGATAAGCTAAATTTCTTGCTTTAGCAGGGTATTTATTTTACGAAACGCACTTGATTGCGAAACTTTTACATGTCCCTACTTATAAGAAAGGACGCCTGAATTTCACCAAAGTGACTTTAGTATGCTATGTACAACCTTGCAGTCTTCCTTTGGCCAACGGTTTGAGGCCTGCATAATTAGCGTTATCTTTCGGTGACATGATAAACTCCACTGCCCTTGTATATAAGTGAGCACAGTCAGTTGTTTTATTGGTGGCTAACACCCAAGTGGAGTCGCCTACCTGTTTGACTTCGTTAAAGGAGAATGGCCAGCCCGCTGCTGAAGTTACGTTATTGGCTCAAGATTTCCGCGAGTCGTGCCAGATATACTACTATGGAAGAAGTCGGTGAAATGCACAGTATCTTGCGAGTTCAGTCTGCCGCTTAATTATAACGTTAATTTAGCAGGTCTCTACTAATTGTAGATAACCGGTAATATACGGCGAATTCTATTTGAAGGTAAGATCGATTTAATACACACGTACATTTGAGTAAGTTCTTCAGTCGGATCGAAGTTTTTAAGCCACTCCCTGAACGAATTTCTCCTATAGTCCATTCACGGTTCCTTGTTATTTCTCTGGAGCCTTGCTAAGTTCTACTTCCAGTGTATTCCTCCGCCTTATGTAAACAAAGCTTTATTACGTATAGAAAATCACACCATAGGGACTATGGACTGCATTCGTGCGCACTCAGTGTAACAATATTTTGCATGCGGGCGCAATAATAAACAACGTAACCAAAACTGTAACTATTGTGATTATGAAACATATTTTTATTGTCTTAGCCCGTTAACTTACGGAATCGTTTTTCTTCTCAGGAGTTGCAGAAGAGGAGATTGTTGATCTAGCAAGTATACGAAGTTCTTGTATTAACTTACACGACTGAACCTATCAAAATAATTTATGTTGGTCGTTGGCACCGGCAGGAACCAAGTATGAAATTTTGGCGTGCAAACAGCAGCCAATTGCATTAACCAGAAAAATACTCGGCTTCTATTGGTACTAGCGTCTCATCTTGTACAGCACCGACCATGATTTTGCCTATTCTGAAACACGTCATGCGTGAACAAGTACACTCAGCATATTTTTTAGGAAGTAAAATAAAAATAAATTATGAAGGAAATATTATAATTTATATATAAAATATCAGCAAAATTTGATTTGACCAAAAATAATTTAATACATATAATGTTAACAGGAGTTTAAAACACCTGTGACAAATTACATTTTTAGTAAATAACCAGGCACGTCATACACGGGGTGATTTTTCAAAGGTGTGATTCAAAAAGTGCTACGAAACCGCGAATAGACTATAAATATTATTCTGCAAGAAAAATAAGGCCGAATCCGTTCTACCTAGTCTGCGATTCAACTGGAAAATCAACTTATGAATAACCAACTGAGGCTAAAGTACAATAAAAGATTGTGAAACCTAACTTGTTGCCAAATGGATAAGGGTCTATAGTTATTATTAGGACCAGTGACTTTTCGCGTAAAAAAAATCAGAGTACACAGTAGACTTCAATACTATATACACACCTCAGCTTTTTTATACCTCCTTTGGCTGCCGGTGCCGTGTCCGTCTTTGACCAAGCCACTCAGGACTAAGTAACTCCGACACTGTAACCTTCGTGATTCGTGCGCAAACGGTTAACACGGGCCAGAACATTTTTTAGCCAATCAAAGAATCTAGACGACCCTACAGTGCTTTGGACTGTATATTGTCTCGAAATCTATTCGCGTGATATCACTGCCCCTAGTTATTATTCGTGTGCCATTGTGAACAAAACATCGCGGTTTTTGACTAGCCAATCAGAATTTGGTTACTACGATCCAGAACGTCTGTGGTTCGCGGCAAGGCAAGCAATTCGCGTAGAAGTTGGAAACATCCGGTCGCAAAAATTGGGTCTCATCTGAAGTGTTTTGCAACACCCCCTGACAGGAACTCTTTTCGTGAAAGTTTCAGGAAAAGTTGTGTTCCAGACCGCTTTAGTTCAGAACCACTTTCGTGATTGGATTATTTGAATTGTTACGCGTCTTATCTGTCTGTCCGCGAAACACGGGCGGTCATGACCGGAGAAACTTAATTCTGATTGGTTCACTCGTGTAACACAAACTGTCTTCACAAGAAGTCAAGTGGCCAACAGCCAAATGAAGACTGCAAGTGTGCACATAGGGTATTGAAGTCTAGCCTCACACGTAGATATTCTGGCTAAGAACAGGTGGCCCTAGTTGTAAATTACTGCGTTCTTAATAACGACGTAATCTTGTCGGGCGATGGCTATGATCACCGGGTTTCCTCGGGGATCTCTAGTTTCTCCCGCCCTTGCATTCAGATGCTGCTCCATACTCGCTTCACTTCACCCTCATCGGCTCTCTTGGCTCCGATCTTTGAAGTCTCCAAATGTCCTCACTACTCCACATTTCCCTAACTAGAATCTGCTCATGGCTAAGCTAACACTTGGAGAGTCATGTTAGGTTTCATATTTCTGCCGTTTTGTATCCTTCCGCCCGAAATAATACTTAAAATTACCACAGGCAGCGTCAGAACGTAGATTAAGTCATACTGTGAAATCTTGCGAATCGCAAATATGCTAATATATACGCTTATTTTAACTCTGCTGTCTGCAATACAGAATCGATACGGTTTCATGTTGCCACAAGTTACGAGCATTGTACTTTTGATATGACGTTGAACAATATAACTATTTATCGCTGTTCATCGTCAGCAGTGCAGAACTACGTGCAGTTAGGGCAGGATGACTTGAAAAGTCTCGAAGAATGCGAAAATCATATATTATTGATATTCAAAAAATGTTTTAAGACAAAGCGAGGTAAAAATCCTTATTTTCTTTGCAAACATGTTTACAATATCGCTAATAAATATAAGAATTTAATTATCGTAGCATATTGAAAACTTGTAGATCGTTTGCTTCGAAAACGGACCACCGTGAACCAATATTATTAGTTCATTGATAACCAACCTTCATTGGAATAAACTCTTGAATAATATCCCTGCTCCTAACTACGTGCAGATTGTTATCAGAATGACGGAAACACCCGAACGAGCATCATTTGTGCAGCTGGCGTCTGTGATTGCAGACACAGGTTGTTCGAGATTATGATTGAGTTCTGACGTCACCAACGTCGCATTAGCTCTACAGTACTTTGTGACAATCCTCTTCAATATTCGGTGATCCCAATCGCTGAGGATTGGTTTTCGTCCAGTATTACTCTCCGCTGATGGAGTCTTGCCACGAGATGCGCATGTCGTAATAACCTTGCGCATTGCTGCTCTCGATGCTCGATACACCCAACAAGCTGGCAATCTTCGATACACGTGGTCCATCTAACCGCGCTACAACAACCTGACGTTGTTGACAGTCATACGGGTCTACCATTTTGCCTCATCTACGTCTGGGCGATTTGTTATGATGGGATCAGGCCTTTGCTGAACGGCCTGCCTGGTCACACCTTCAATTGTGGAACCAGGGCACGAGTGTGATTACAATAACACCTTGCGAAAGACAGTTGCAGAAATCCCCTCCACAGACCAGTAAACGAGGCCAAATATATTAAACAACGCTCCCGATATAGGCCAGCGTAACAACGGGAGCGGCGTCTTTTGTCGTCGACCCGACCACAGAGAAGACCACTGAAGATGGGTGTGTCCGGCCGACGTTAACCGCATCCTACAATTAGCCTCCGGCAACATGAACAAGGTGGTGGGGACTTTCCAATTAGATTGTAATAGTAGTGGCGTGAGGTAATAACAATTAATATAATTAATTAGCATCTTGGTATTCAATTTAAGCTACCCCGATCAATAGTCACGTAAATAGTTATTGTATAACCTTTATGTTCAATTAACTCCATCTTATACTGCTGTGCTCTACCTAATCATGACTCATTTTGAGCTACGTCCAAAGACACTTTTTACGTATGAATGACTTAAAAGCTAATTTGTAACAGATTGCACACACGAATACGTATTGCACCGATTAGCGTACTGCAAACTAACGTATTTCACTGCAATACCAAACGACAGTCACCACCACCTCACGAAGGTGCTATGTTCGAGAACATAGGATGTCTATTATTTTGATAACCATCTGTATATTATAACTCAAACACTGACATGCTCCCAGTTAAGCTGGCAGGTGTGTAGGATAGTAGTCTGATGTCATTAATGTCATATCAGCAGTATCAGCTGTATCAGTTTGTGAACAATAAATTGGATTTTGCCCATTTGTCACATATTTACGTTCCGAACAGATTAACAGTTCCGTACGATCGACGCAGTGAATAAAGTAGCAGGCAGGTGCAACAAAAAGTTAATTTTACAGTTGGCCGAAGAATATGAAACAGACTAAAAAAAGATCCTAAGATGACGTCAACCAATTGCTAACAGCGTATAGTTCTGATTGCTAAGGCCTCACGCACATTTGTTTCCAGTATTACGCCCGCCATGTCTCAAAATAAGAGAGTGGGGTCAGTGGACAAGCGGAAGAAAATTTCCTAAAACGTAAAAATGGGAAACGTAAATATTATTTTCATTTACGTGAAATATATCTTTAAATCACAAGTAAGATTAAACGATATAATGACGCGAACTACTTATACACGATCCATAATGTTTTTATGGTTACTTTTTTATGTTGCTACAAAAATATTACGACTAATCTCTTATTAAAATAATTTTTTCAAATATTATTACTACATTTTCGATTTTTTTTATTTCGACATGTATTCGGGTATGAGGATACGTGTTAGATTCAAGAGTACCTAAAGAACTTTTTGAGCGATCTAGAAATATGAAAATGTTTGCTGTTAGACTGATCTTAAACGTATAAAGAGCTTTATCAGTACTTACTTTTGGCGAAGTGGAAATATATTGTACATTAAATTAAGCAGTCAAACCTATATGTTAAATCAATTTTTTTTGTGTTTAAAATTTTTAATTGTAATAAAATTGTGTGTTAAAATGTATCGTTACTTGTAATTTTTCAAACAGATACGCTGTGCTGAATCACCTGAATCATTCTGAATGCCTATTGGATGATATTGATAAAGATCAAAGTGATATTGATGTACATGCAGACATCAATCTTTTCGGTTTGTTCAGCTCACGCACTTACGGGCGATTTTCTCGACTTGTAATACATTCAGTGAAGTTAAAACAATTTAGATCTTAAAAAATCACTTTTACAGCCCATATGAGTGTTAACGAGAACTTGAATAACACTGACATTTTAATTGTAATTATTACTTCATAACAATACGCAAATTCTATAACTCAGTTACTCTATACTGTATTCAATTTGTAATATTTCTGTTTGGCATTGTAGATAAATTTTTCAACGTAATCTGGCAGAAAAACTATATAATTAAAAGTATCGATTTTTACGTGAATAAAAATTTTTGCTCTACATATCTTTATAACTGCAACTATTCAGAGCATTTTCATTATAGGAAGTTGGAATTGCATTCATTTTCAATTTTCTTCCGCCAGACAAATACGAGTGTAACATGAAAAGAAGGCTACATGAAATCGTTTCAAAAAATTTAAAAGTAATAAATTTAAACGCCGAATGTGTTTTCAGAAAGGGAAACGAAAACAACCATTGACGAGGTAAATACAAATTTTCCATTTTCCGCTGTATATGTATAAAAAAAATAAAATACGACGTTGTTCAGCAAGTTGTGTATTCCAGTATAATTATAACATACATAAATGGTTCAATCACATGCGCAGGTTTGCGGCATTGAAAATTGGAGGTGATGGAATTGCACATTATTCTAGATATGGTTTTTGTTGTTTGTTTGAAACATACGTTTTAGTGGAATGATTTAACTTTATATCTTCTACTATCTTGCACCTACATAAATGCGCATTTTCAGTTGAATCATGCTGATATGTAATGCAAAATGTTAATGAGAATTTAGTTCTTAATTGTATATATGTACTTTAATTCCCATGTGGAAGACCCTGACTTTTACTGTTAAAAGTTTAAAATGGAAATTTTCGATAAACTGCACGAAAATAAAGCCTATTTTCACATTGGTATGTGTTTAAAATTAATTCCGACCAGTTCAACTCCATACGTAAAAATGTATTATGACAGGTCTAGTGACCCTGACAGCCCATACAATAATCAAGTTGGGAATAAGACTGAGTTCAAAAAACAATTTGTTTTTGTATTCCTTTGAAAACCACATATTTGTTTACATTTTGGAACGCATTGGCTACAGCCTACTTCAAAGTAAAGCATTGTATCATGAAACAGTGCCTAAATGTCAAACAAGACTCCAGCTGTGAATTTCAGGCAATGTTACAAACATCGACTTTATANGCAATGTTACAAACATCTTCTACGATCTTGCACCTACATAATGCGCATTTTGAATTGAAACATGCTGATCAACGTGCTTGAATTAATATTCACTTTATTACAGAAACAGCAACCTTAGAGTGCAGCAGACTCATTCATAGCCATAAGAGGTGCCAATATTACCCCTAGATTAAATTTTTATATTTTAAGTTTGTTTAAAACTGGCACCAAACCGAACTATATACATAAGTAATATAAATTAAATGTGTTGTTGCAACATCAGTGTTGTGATTAATTTACTGCACTAATATAACAGCTATATTTTCTAAGATGATTTAATGCGATTTCATCTCGTGGCTCTCTTAATGGATACGTAAAAAGTGTTCATGTTCCCGTTTTACATTACCATACGTTACTATTTATTTGCTATTATGGGGTTTTTAGTGTTTTAACGGCGGCGCTGTTTTTATTGATATATTTCAACTGTTACACAAATTTTATCAGAAGCGCTTTACCTCTATATTGATGCTTTTAGGGTGTGTACATGTAGGTATGTGTTCTCGAGGTAAAGAAAGTGTGCAAAAACGTGAACAAGTCATAGAATGAGAGAGTGTGTGTGTGTGAGAGAGAGAGATAAAAAAGAAGAAGAAGCAAAATAATAAATAATTTATTGAAATGTGGAAGGGGCTTTCCCTCGGCCTCCGTAATTACTTATTTTGTGCTTTTTCCTGTCGTTATTTAAATTTAATTACAACAATGTAAAGTTTTTTTTACATACGTACTATATTTCCCAAAAAATTACGTTCCATTAGAAAAGGGTTTGTTTTCGCCTAAATACTTTATAAATGACGGACAATCATCCTACATTACTAATTATCCGTACAGCAGAATAATTTTGTGCAAATCACACATGTACCGTTATCCTCAACCGAGATGACAAAGGTTTTGTGACTTTTTCAAGAGGTTTTATTCTTCTTCTATACACAGATATTTTAAAATTCAATATACATTTAAAGTTTAAAAAATATTATTTTTTATATTTTTGATGTTTTTAATAAAAATATAATTAATCTTAATAAATTAATTTTTTAATTTCAAAGTTAGTTTGTATTATAACATAAGCTAATAATTACTTGCAACCTGTAATACCAAACATTTTAAATTAAATTGGTAAATAGCCATATTTCTGTAACCGACGTTTCCATGCTTTATTGAAATGACCTGCACTGGGTATCTGAATGATGGCAAAGAAATACGGATACAGCAGATGGCTCAAAGTTGAGGACATATGTGCCATACACGAGACTGTTGTTGCCAATCCGGGTAGCGAGACTGGCTAAGATAGTGTTAACTTCGAATGGTTGACGTTATCGATGCCAGTAAACGAACAAATATCCCGAAATGTCAACCATGGTTAACTGAGTACTTTTTAAATCGACCGTTGAGAAATGTCACGCCCACTACCTGCGTATATGTTAACTGGTACAACGTCTGGCCTGCACCCCGTGAAGTTGGTAACGACAGCGGGAAAGTAGTTCCACGTCTTTACGCTGAGTTAAAAGTGTTAGGTTAACATTTGTGAATACTACAATTATTTGTTTTGCTTTCTGATTTTTTTCTAAGTGCAATAATTAGGAAATTTGTAAAACATTTGCTTTTCTAATAATTTAACTGTTTCCCTTGACCGACGTGTGGGTAAAGTGAACAGGCCCGCCCGCGCGCTAATATTACATGTGGCGGAATAACACACAACGCGCATACAAGTAGATAGTACGCAGGAATATTGAAAAGTTCTCAGGCTACCGTGAACAGCCCATAGTTCTGCACAAAGACGCGTTCACGCGGTAGCGCTGCCATAAATCGCCGGGAGGATTTAACGGGCCCCGGGCAGACGTAAACTTGTTTGGCAAGCGCGCGTCTCGGTCTCAATGTTAGCTATTACGTTCCCGTATCTCGGATGGGCGGGTCGCCACTGAGGCCTCCATTCTGGACTTTAAAAGGACGTGCGAGAGAGCCAGGGATTTAACACACCCCATTCGCGCGCCGGGTAGGAAATGAACCGCCTCGGGATGGGTTCCGCGATCTGCGAGAGGAAATTCTCCTCCGCGCCGCGGCGGGATTTTGGGACAGATTCTTAATTTCCTCGCTAGATGGCTCCGTGATCGCACGGGATTTGGGGACAGCTCCTTAATTTCCTCGCCAGATTGCTCCGTAATCGCACGGCATGTGCGACGGCCTGGGCGAAGTATGTTTTATCGCTGCTCCAGAAGGAACCCTACTACAACAGGAAGTTTTCAAAATTTTAAAGTCTGGATTTGGGCTGCATCGCACGCGCATGCGCAGAGAGGATTGCGACGGTGGGAACTCGTAATTCAAATAGACTCCGAACTGTCTCCATACCGATTCTGGTTTCTTTACGAGTTCGATTGTTGCAAGTGCTAAATTTTTCGATGGGCGCTGTACTTGTGCCGGGCGTGATTCTCGCAACCAGACAACTACTTACTGCGTATAATATCATACAGGTTAAATGATTCTTGCAATTGGGATAAGTAACTGAACAAAAATTTGTTATTGTTGTGGACTTATTGTCGTCACAAAATCATGATGTCAGAGAAAAAACTGAAACACGAAAATTACACAGACTGAAAATAAACCAGGCGTATCTGTTGACAACAAATGTGTAAATGCGATATACATACATACACACACACACANCAGACTGAAAATAAACCAGGCGTATCTGTTGACAACAAATGTGTAAATGCGATATACATACATACACACACACACATATATATACACACGCACTGAAGAGCCAAATAAACTCGTACACATACCTAATATCGTGTAGGGCACCCGCGAGCATGAAGAAGTGCCGCAAGACGACGTGGCATGGACTCGACTAATGCCTGAAGGTATGCAGGAGGCAATTCACACCATGAATCCTACAGGGCAGTCCACAAATCCATAGGAGTGCGAGGCGGTGGAGATCTCTTCTGAACAGCACGTTGCAAGGCATCCCAAATATGCTCAATAATGTTCATGGCTAGTGATTTAGGTGGCCAATGGAAGTGTCTAAAGTCAGAAGAGTGTTCCTGGAGCCACTCGGTAGCAACTCTCGACGTGTGGGGTGTCGCATTGTCCTGCTGGAATTGTCCACTTCCGTCTGAATGCACAATGGACATGAATGGGTGCAGGTGATCGGACAGGATGCTTACGTATCTGTCACCTGTCAGAGTCGTATCTAGACATATCAGAGGTTCCATTTTACGCCAACGGCACACGCCCCATACCATGACAGAGCCTCCACCAGCTTGAAAAGTCCCCTGTTGACATGTAGGGTCCATGGATTCATGAGGATGTCTCCATACCCGTACATGTCCATCCGCCTGATACAATTGGAAACGAGACTCTTCAGACCAGGCAACGTGTTTCCAGTCATCAACAGTCCAATGGTGGCGTTGGTGGGCCCAGGCGAGGCGTAATGCTTTGTGTCGAGCAATCAACAACTGTACACGAGTGGGCCTTCGGCTCCGAAAGTCCATATCAATGATGGTCCGTTGAATAGTTCGCACGCTGGCACTTATTGATGCCCCAGCATTGAAATCTGCGCCAATTTGAGAAAGGGTTGCACGTCTGTCACGTTTAATGATTCTCGTCACTCGTCGTTTGTCCCGCTCGTTCACGTTCTTTTCTGGCCGCAGCGATGTCAAGGATTTGATGTTTTACCGGACTACCGATATTCACGGTACACTCGTGAAATGGTCGTACGCGAAAACCCAAATTTTATCGCTACCTCGGAGATGCTATGTCCCATCTCTCGTACGCCGACTATAACACTACGTTCAAACTCACTTAAATCTTGATAACCTGCCATTGTAGCAGCAGTAACCTATCTAGCAACTTTGCCAGACGCTTGTTGTCTTATATAGGCGCTGCCGACCACATCGCGTTACTGTGATTGGTTCCATACCTTTGTTATTTGCATACGCACGCCTATACTAGTTTTTTTGGCTCTCCAGTATATATATATATATATATATATATATATATATATATACATATATATACACACACACAATTTCGCATATCGGGTGAAGTCAATAATTGCAAACAAAACCAGACGAATACGCTAAAATGAGTCATCAAAAAAAAATAGGAGATCAGAAAATGCCGCTGTGTACTGGAAGCTATGAAAGATGCTATGAATACAACATACGATATCACGGTGGTTATTCTTTTACGTAACAGAAGCTATGCTTATCAGTTTTTACTGCTCTTGTTGTTTGCTTATTCTTTTGGATACTCGCTTTGTAGATTTTGTCTTGTTATAGACGAGTTTGTATACTAATATATTACTTTTATGGGATTATTTATTAATTATTTACATATCTGCTTTGAATAAACTCGTCTTGGCTTATTTTCGGTTTCTGCCTTTTATATCATATTGTAGACTTTCTTTGAAAATGCGACCCAGCATTGTCGAAAGTACAACAAATAATCATTATCATTTTTCATTCTAATCTCAACTAATAAAATGAGCGCCAACTACCGATAATGGTTCACCTCTGCGCTTCGTAACGAATGGCCTATGCAAATGCCAGAGTGTTTTTTGCAACATTTTACTTATATTTGTAATTAATTGCATCCAGAGTTTAAGTGGACAATGACGATTGCCCAGACTTTAAAAATATGACAAAGAGAAGAAAACTACACCAGATACAAAAAAAATATTACCAACAAAAAAAATTAAAATAAGCAACCAAATANAAAAAAATAAAAAAAAAAAAAAAAAAAAAAAAAAAAAGGAAAATCTGTATGTGGGTATTAAAACAAAAATTAAATGAACAAGGTGAAAGAAAAAGTTATACAAAAGTAAACAAAATTCACACTGTCTTAATATTCGACACAGGAAACACACAAATGCATTAGTAAAAAATACAAAACAAAAACTACCAGAATACATTTGGAAATAATCATGGATCAAGGACTAATGACGAAGTCATACAAGAAAAAACAAGTAGAAGCGAAGGCATTACAATTACAAATAACACAAATATAGACACTAAATACAAACTATACAAGCTATCGAAACGATTGCGGAACAGAGCACAGAATTGAAAACTTTACAACGTTTCGGGAACTAAGATACGTTCTTATTCTCAGGTCATAGTGGAATGAATCAAGATGAAAACATCACACGCCTATAAAGAGCTGAGACAGTTGCTCAGAAAGTTATCACACTCTAATTTTAAAATTTGGGGATATTAGTTTTTTTTATTTAATGCCATGCCAAATTATTGTGGCTTGATTGTGTAAAGTAGACAACATATATAGCAGTCTGCAGATTTATTAACTTTTAAGACAGATATTTATGTCAGGAAATATCGTTTTTCTTTGATAAAAATTCAGATTGATATACATTTTTCCATTTGCACTCTATTAACTGTTCAATAATCACAACCACAAATAATCACTGGAAATACGACTGTGATTTCAATGCAAATACAAGTTCGTGAAGTGAAGAGACTACCTATTTATGTTCTTTTTTTTTTTTCTACACAAGTTAGTCGTTTCACTCCATTCCCTTGTCCTTTAAGCGTATAGTCAATTCGCGTTTACTTCCAACTTTTCTGATGTCCTGCTAAAGTTCTACTTTCAAATTATTCCTCCGCCTCATGCAAACAAAGCATAGCTAAGGATAGAAAATACACCAAGGGACTACGCACCGCATTCAGTTATAACAATATTCTCCATAAGAACAATTACTTACTAAGCATTACCAACATACCTCTTATCTGACTGTTATTTCTATTATTTTATTATAATTTACAGATAAAATATAAGTAAATGTTTAATTGAACCGAAATTGAGAAACTTTTATGATAACAGAAACACAAAACTCCTGTGATACAGGATATATTTAACGATAAACCAATCACATCGCAGGTGGGGTGATTTTTCAAAGGTTTCATTCCAAAAGGGTAAAGAAACCTTGAATAGACTACTATACATGATGATATGGTGTCGCAAGCGTAAATACTGTTCGCGCCGAAAATGTTGGCGTGTGAATTTACGGAGGAGCGTGTTGAGACCGGCGAGGGGAGAGAGAGAGGTCGCTACGCGCGCAGCCTAATGCCGTGCTGAAAACGCTAGTCTCCGTGTGGCGCGCACAGTAGCGACTGCGAAGTGTATATGCGCTCGTGTGTAAAACATGTTTCACGATCCTCCTGCACCTTATTCGGTTGGAAGCCAGCTGGGCCGTCACTAATGTCGGCTGCCGCCGGCCGAGCCGTGCCGTGCCGGTGCACCAAGCGCTGGCATCTAGAGAGGAGGCGAGCTGCCAGCAGATGTGGCGCGCACAGTAGCGACTGCGAAGTGTATATGCGCTCGTGTGTAAAACATGTTTCACGATCCTCCTGCACCTTATTCGGTTGGAAGCCAGCTGGGCCGTCACTAATGTCGGCTGCCGCCGGCCGAGCCGTGCCGTGCCGGTGCACCAAGCGCTGGCATCTAGAGAGGAGGCGAGCTGCCAGCAGATGTGGCGCGCACAGTAGCGACTGCGAAGTGTATATGCGCTCGTGTGTAAAACATGTTTCACGATCCTCCTGCACCTTATTCGGTTGGAAGCCAGCCGGGCAAGGAGGTTTACGGAACGTTCTGAACAAACTGACTACTCGGGGAAATGTAAACATGTCATATTTTTGTATAGATGAACGCTTTTGAAATGAAACTCTGGAATATAAACGCTCGTATTTTCATTTTTAAATTATACAGGAATATTATCTCCAGCGAAAGTGGGTTTATCGCACTCATTATCTGTAGACAACATTACTGAAATGCCTGGAGCAGTGCGCAAGAACTAAAAGCGCGGGAAAGAAAGCAAATCATCCAAGTTAAAAATAAAAACTCACGCACATCCATCATCACTCTAAACATCTAAAAAGTTAAAACTGATTCAAATTAGCGAACTTGCCTGCATATCTGTTGAAACTTGTGTATTTTAATTACTGGACTTCACTGACTAGGCAATAATTAATACAGATTGCCAGTTAATTGCATTGACCCGCCAGTGAAACATCAGCGTATTCCACTGATTCGGCAGTAGATACCAGCTCATAAACTGAACATTCAGTAAAACAGTTCTACTGATCTCCCGTTTTACTCGCCTTTACATTCCAGCGCTGCTCCATCCTCACCTCGCTTCACTCTCATCATCTTTCAGAAATTTATATATTAAGAACAGCCCTAATCTCTTGACTTTATTTTTCAGTTCGGACGCTGTCGACAGACACTTGTTCAACGTTCGTAACAGTACACCAACATTTTTAGCAGGAAAGCATATCTTAAGGAAATGTAATTTAAAAAAAACCTATTTATTTTACATAATCTCCAAAATTCGTGTTTGTAAATTAGCTATATGACGAGCACTAATATTGTACACCTTATTACGGTAACTGCAAACGAAGTTACAATTGTCATAAAGACTTGAAACACTGGTTGTGATAACAAATATTTGTTTAGAAATTAAATGTATGCATTCTCATGATACATTTTGTAGGTTGAATAAATATGTTGTTGGTTGTGATGGTATTCTAGTTATTTGGTAAATTAGTATTTTGTAAATTCCGTTACTTATTGAAAACTATTATAACTTCCAGGATATTAAATAGTGTCACATGATCTTTTAGTAAACTAACGGTACCAATTCGAACACGGCCATTGTTTCACTTGTTCGGGCGTACGAATACTAGACGACACGTACACCCACTGTAAAGTTTGTACGTATGGCAGAAGCTTACGTAAAGTCCAGGGGAAAAAAAACTAACAAAGCTCGGCTTTCAAAAGTGCTCAGATAACACCACGAGAGATAAATAACGATCGCACAACCCTTGGTTAAAAATATTTTTTATGGTGACGGCGATATATTTGATACCCGAACATAAGTTCCCGCGGCCGTTAAATGAGTGAGTTTATTCTATCGTTGCACGCGAACGAACATCACGCAGT
>NQII01000375.1:46434-60677 GCA_002778355.1 Clitarchus hookeri
GGGGGGGGGGGGGAGAGGTAGATAGATATCCAACCGGCTGCGAGAATGCTCCGATACTCGTCCGTCGCCCAACCCCCGGGGTGGCGTTGTTTTAACATCCGCCTGTCCCACTTCCCCATCCACGAATCCCTTTTTTAACCCCTTTCAGACCCGGTTTGATTTACAGTTTTCAGCCTCTGCGAACAATTTTATGATGAGTACTGTACTTGAGTCGACACAACGCTTGTTTTGTCGTCACGGTTCATGAGCTGCAGGCCACATGTTCGACTACAGTTACATGAACCGATTATGACCTAGACCTATATGACAGCCTGTGAATCATTTACCCACAGGCAAGATCATTGGTAATCGATAGGGGCAGTGATATTTTGCGAAAAGATTTCAAGACAAGATACAGTCCAAATAACTGTAGGGTCGTCCAGCTTCTTTCATTGGCTAAAAAAAACGTTCTGGCCCGTGTAAACAGTTTGCGCACGAATCACGAAGGTACAGTGTCGGAGTTACTTAGTCCCGAGTAGCTTGGTCAAAGACGGACACGGCACCAGCAGCCAATGGAGGTATAACAACAGCTGAGGTGTGTATACAGTATTGAAGTCTACTGTGTGCTCCGATTTTTACGCGAAAAGTCACTGGCCCTAGTCATCGAGCTTCGCAGTGTGCAGTACAGACCAATAATTACCTGCGCATGCGCAATGTACACAATTGTGTACATTGCAAGAACCAATGTCACCCGCCATAAGGAATTGTTTATGTATTTCTTCCTGATTCAACTGTAGGAGTTTTAATTGTAAAAATGCGACAATAGAAGCTTAGCTAATTATCTTACCCATCATCACGGAAATAATAACCTATTTGAACTACGAACTTATATTTATGCAACTATTAACTTAATAAAAATTTTCTTATATTAATTTGTTCTCACCTTGTAATGAAAACCAGGGAACGCCTACCAACAAACAGGCACAAATATTTGCACAGAAGTATGAAATTTAATGCTTCTATAACTAAATATTTTTAGTAATGACCCTACCTTTTCTGTCATGACACTAAAACGAATAATTTCTGCATAAAGGTTGACACAATATTATAACCCCTTAACAAGTTACCCGGAATATACTCGTCCACATGTGACATGTTGCGAAACAGGCGTACTGTGCAAGGCAAGAAGCTTGCACCAATGCAGACAGGCCTTCCTCTGGGCAGTGCTACTGTTTGCTGCTGGTCGCTTCTTGAAGATGAAGAATCTATTAGAAAGAAAAATATGAAGAAGAAGAATAACAGAAACGTGTGGAATTAAGGAAAAAGAAAAGGGAAGGAAGAAGAAGAAGAAGAAAACTTTAAACATTAAAGAAAAGATTTAACTGAAGAATAAGAAGAAATAAATATGGTTAATAGATTAACTGATTAAAAGAAGGAGATGAGAAGATATAATAATTAAAGAAGAAGAATTTATAAGAAAAAAAGATGAAGAAGAAGAACAAGACGGGAAGTAGCAAAGAATGATTAATATGAATAGAAGATTAATAATCAAAAATCTCGGATGGCCTTTGGCTAAGAAAGGTGAGGTGGAAATTAATTTTTTTTTTTAGTCGCTTCTTGTACTACGGATCTACTGATACCCTTGCCATGGGTCCCAAAGCGCCACTAAACGTAAGAAATTTGTAAGTACTTTTCACACCAAAATTTTCCTCTTCTGCAACCCCTGAAATAAAAAATTAATTTGTACGTTAAGGAGTTGATTTCATTTCCCGAGATTTCCACCACTTCTCCCTTAACACCCACTCACCAGTTTCACACAGGCAGCTGCAAAACACAAGGAAGGATTGTTTTTTTTATTCGAGGCAGTAACAGCGCTGCTCTACGATCGTGAGATTTATTTTCTCTAAAACCGCGGGAGGAAAGCTGTCTGTCGTCTCAGGCACGCGCTAAATTTACACTTCGCACCGGGAGGTCCGGTAAATCGACGAAGAACTGTTCGCCCGACCTGGCTATAAATCCTAAACGTCGTCGCCTTGATGTAGTTCGCGTCTTTAGCTTGATGCTCGCAGCTTTTGATCGACAGCTGTTATTTTTGATACGGCATTTACTGTTCCAAGATGATTTAGAGTTTAATGCTGCAATTAAGGTTTTTGTGAGGTCATTTGGAAAACAAAGTAGATTTCAAGAATTATTGTTCTACCGAAGTCGTTCTAGCCAAGATCTCAGTCAGGCAGGAGGAGGTACGATTCTTAACCTTTATAATTTTTAGGGAAGCTTTTACAATGGAAGCATGTTTCTTTATACGTTTGTTGGATTCGACTTTACTAAAGAAACGTTCGACGAGTTTTAGTTTTGGAATGCAAAGTACTACATATTTAGAGTATTTTAATTTTAGTTAATAATTTCCATAATTTTATTTATTCTTCACTGTAACACGGGGATGGAAGTGCCTCCTTCCTCACCCTGGTTATTTATTACATGCACAGGAGTACAGTGAGAGGAAGGCCAACAAAACATTTGTTCGTATAGGGCCAAAAATATATTTAGTTGCCTCACCAAAATATTTTGTTGGGCAAGCAAAACTTGAAAAGCAACAAAATCGATTTTGTTAATCTAACATAAAATATGTTTCAATAATCAAAACCTCCGTGTTGGGTCAAAATAAATTAGACTGTCAACAAAATATATTGTTGAATCAACTGTAAATATATTTTTTTAGCCACTCATTTCATTACCTACGTTCGAAAATACAGCTGGAGTGTTTGGGTTCATTTTTGTGACAATCAGCACAGTATCCGTGTTTGTTCGAGCATTTATTGATGCTCAACAATGGTGTAAACAACGTAATGCAAGAAGTTCAACAGGAAACTAAAAAGGAAAGCTGTAAAACTTGAAATCATTATTTATGTACGTAATCCAGTATTTGAAATGTATGTATTTAAAATTCCAACTTCACCTGTAGTCATTTATGTAGAGATTGCTCGCGCGCAAATGATCAAGTTTCCAATCACGGCCGGGCCTACAATTTTTTTTTATATTAACCTAAACTGTTTAATTCACGTGCAGCCAAACAAATCTTTGGTTACACCTACGGAACCTTTGTGTGGGGCAACCAAATAATTTGGTTACAACTATAAAATATTTCATTGTCCCTATACAAGTAATTAATTTGGTTGCGCCAAAGAAACTTTGTTTGATTCAACAAAAGGTTTTTTCGCGGTGTAGTTCCTGCATGGCGCATTTTGAGTTTGTTTAGAAATATACGCAATCTGATCATCAAATGTAATACGCGCGAAACCAGNCGCGCGCAAATGATCAAGTTTCCAATCACGGCCGGGCCTACAATTTTTTTTTATATTAACCTAAACTGTTTAATTTACGTGCAGCCAAACAAATCTTTGGTTACACCTACGGAACCTTTGTGTGGGGCAACCAAATAATTTGGTTACAACTATAAAATATTTCATTGTCCCTATACAAGTAATTAATTTGGTTGCGCCAAAGAAACTTTGTTTGATTCAACAAAAGGTTTTTTCGCGGTGTATTTCCTGCATGGCGCATTTTGAGTTTGTTTAGAAATATACGCAATCTGATCATCAAATGTAATACGCGCGAAACCAGAAACATCCGGTGGGATTGCGGTCTGGGCTCTGGCCTGGCCAGTCCGTTTCCAGAATCCCATTGCCCACAGACAACTCACGAACAAACCGTNGAAACATCCGGTGGGATTGCGGTCTGGGCTCTGGCCTGGCCAGTCCGTTTCCAGAATCCCATTGCCCACAGACAACTCACGAACAAACCGTTCTTTATGGTAGGGAGCGTTGTCATACTAAAACACGCGATTATAATCTTCAAACTGGTCTTCTGCCAATAGACAACACGCGGCCGGTGGAAACGTCCTTATAGTCTTTAGCGTTTATCGTGCCCCGTAGTGTTACGAGAGGACAAAATCCCTTCCATGTGAAACACCTGCACCTTCGCACTGTCACCCCACCGCCGTCTGATTGCACCACGGGAACTACACAGGCCGGTATGTAGCGTTCCCCTGGCATTCGCCACAACCCCTCCCCCCTCCCAAGTCGGACCGCCATATGGCCAAGCGTGATTACGCACTNGTACTGCCACGCCGCCTCAAATGTCCAGCCTACACTCCCCCCACCGGGGTGACCGTTCGATCCTCCCCCCACCACACGTTCACAGGCGGAAGTTGCGGTTTGTAGGCAGGCGCCTGAGCTTCGAACACGAGGCCTCGCTACTCCCCGAGCGCATTCACGGCGCCGGCATGCTACGAACTAGCTTTTCAGCTAATTCGTACTTGAAAGTATTTAGTAGCGTAGCTCAATAATGACTCATGATTCGGTATAGCACAACAGTATCTGATGAGGTTTAATCCCATGAAGATTATAAAGTTGCTATTTAAATGAATATTGATCGGGGGAGCTTTAAATTGAATACCAAGACGATTATTTTATTACGTTATCATCCACGCCATTTTAATTAAACCTAACTGGAAAGCCATCACCTTGTTGCAGCCGGAGGCTGATTCTGCGAGACAGTTAACGCCGGCCGGACACACCCATCTTCCTGGTCTGCTTCGCTGGTCGGATCGCCCAAAGGACTAAAGACGAAAGACGCTGTTTCGGGTGTTACGCCGTCCTATATCAAGCGCGTGGTTCTGCGGCCGCGCTCAGTGACTGGTGGAGGGGATTTCTGCAACTGTCTTCTTTCGCAAGGATCGACGACCAAATGGTGGCGTTGCAATCCCGCTCGTTTCCAGGTTTAATGTTTGATGGTGTGATCAAGCAAGCCGTTCAGCTAAGGCCTGATCATACGATAACAGGCCGCACAACTGGCGTCACGGCGACGTGATGCGTTCGCGTACCGCCTTCTTGAATGCTCGACGGTCCCTGGCCGTCTACACGCGTGGCGCACCCGGCCATGGTTTTCGTTGTCTTCGTGCCTTCCCGTTTCCACTTCACGATCACGTCCCCGACGGTCTACTGGCGCAACTTGAGAAGGGTGGAAATGACCATGACGGATTTCTTACTGACGTTCGGCCATGAAAACCTCCCTAAGTGTACTTATAGCTAAACTACTATACTAAGAAGAGAAGGGGAAAACCCGGCATAGACACCGTAAAAACGCTTTCGACAGGAAAGAATTAAAAATTGTTACATGCATTTTCAGAAAATGCTGCAGGTGACAGATAGGTGGGAACCATGCTATTTATTAGTGGGTGGAGAAAATACTAGAAGAGGGGGCATGACATCTTTCTTTCATTTGGGGCTGGTTTATCAAGGGTAATGTTTGCACATAACTCNTCCCTCCCTTATCAAACTGACCAACATTGAGCACTCTGCCCCCTTTTATAGCAGCAGCGGTGCTCGTAGGGACATCTAGAAGCGAGTTTACGCATGCAGAGGGCTGTCCGGATACTTTTTATCAGATAGTTCATACGAAATTAGAAATGACCATACATTTATCTCGTTACAATTATCGACACAAAATTGTTTACTGCGAAAGCTAAGTATTTAAACGTGTGGCTTTTGTGTGCTGAAAATAAATTTTCTGTTACTATTCAGTATAGACTTAATAATCTATTTTAGCGCTGTCTTCACTCCGTTGGCTTGTTTTGGTTTCTTGAATGTGTCCGGACCTCCTCCCCCACCCCCTCAAAACCCGTTGCTTTATTTGCATGCTTGAACTAACGGACGACAATCCCTCACAATCCCTCTTTACGCGAATGCTTGGAACTCGGAACTTCAGCATCCAGTTTTTACACTATCTTGCCTCACGTTGATGTCGGGTGGAATGGCCTGAAATTTGCAAAACGTGAACAATTTTAAATAAACCGTTATGGAACCAAGGTAAGTTTGTGACTGTCATAACACCTGCTTGAAATACTCGTGTTATGATTTAGCTTTTCATAAGATTGTCCAAATTTGTCCTTTATAGTCAGCTTGTCTGAAATATCGGATACATGAGTTATATCGCAAACGAAATTTTATTAAAAATTTAATTTTTTTTTCATTAACTCGCAAAGCACTAGAGAATGTGGAATATTGAAACAGTTTTCTTGTTCAATCTTCTACACATCTATCTGCCTGCATGTTTTGCAATGCGTTATTCGACTGAATTTGACATGTATCCGTTATATATACTTATACATAATTACATATTATGCTAACTTTTATTAAAACAGTTATTAAGGAAATTTGTTATTTAATAAATTCCCTACTTTTAAAATTTAAAAAAATGTTAATTTTTGTTATAAACGCGTTTGAAAAAAATACAACGGCTCTTCCCACATCTTTTCTCGTGGAATTCCCAGCTATTTAATGCACGAGCAGAGTTAAAAGCCTCATTCAGTCATATCATTTTATTCCTGAGACACTGAGTGTATCCAGCAATTTTGACATATCTGCGAAGGTTAATTAGTTGAATCAATGAAATATTTTAAAATACATATAATACAACTTCGATGTACTTTCTGAAATAGAAACAATCTCAGCACTCCAGAATACGCACGAATAAGCAGAATGTTTGTGTTTTTTTCTCCTAGGTTCATATTTCAACAATTTATGAAACGTTATGAAGAATAAGCCATAGCACTGATTACTGTAGGCTCCAACTAGACAAATNCCATAGCACTGATTACTGTAGGCTCCAACTAGACAAATAATTTTGTAATATTGCTAAATATTTTTCTTAGCAAAATTCAATCCTCGTAACGTGCTGCGAAACAAATCCATAGGCAGCATAAATATAATCTACTGCTTTTCTACATCATCCAAAGCCTTCTTCACGTTGTTCTAGTCTTACGATTACAGGTATGATTTATTTATGTAAGTTCTAACGAATTTATTACAAAATTATTAATGCTGGAAGTTTTGCTAAAGGGTTTATTACAAATTGCCCTGTTTTTGGACGTTCNCCAACATTGAGCACTCTGCCCCCTTTTATAGCAGCAGCGGTGCTCGTAGGGACATCTAGAAGCGAGTTTACGCATTCAGAGGGCTGTCCGGATACTTTTTATCAGATAGTTCATACGAAATTAGAAATGACCATACATTTATCTCGTTACAATTATCGACACAAAATTGTTTACTGCGAAAGCTAAGTATTTAAACGTGTGGCTTTTGTGTGCTGAAAATAAATTTTTTGTTACTATTCAGTATAGACTTAATAATCTATTTTAGCGCTGTCTTCACTCCGTTGGCTTGTTTTGGTTTCTTGAANTGTTACTATTCAGTATAGACTTAATAATCTATTTTAGCGCTGTCTTCACTCCGTTGGCTTGTTTTGGTTTCTTGAATGTGTCCGGACCTCCTCCCCCACCCCCTCAAAACCCGTTGCTTTATTTGCATGCTTGAACTAACGGACGACAATCCCTCACAATCCCTCTTTACTCGAATGCTTGGAACTCGGAACTTCAGCATCCAGTTTTTACACTATCTTGCCTCACGTTGATGTCGGGTGGAATGGCCTGAAATTTGCAAAACGTGAACAATTTTAAATAAACCGTTATGGAACCAAGGTAAGTTTGTGACTGTCATAACACCTGCTTGAAATACTCGTGTTATGATTTAGCTTTTCATAAGATTGTCCAAATTTGTCCTTTATAGTCAGCTTGTCTGAAATATCGGATACATGAGTTATATCGCAAACGAAATTTTATTAAAAATTTAATTTTTTTTTCATTAACTCGCAAAGCACTAGAGAATGTGGAATATTGAAACAGTTTTCTTGTTCAATCTTCTACACATCTATCTGCCTGCATGTTTTGCAATGCGTTATTCGACTGAATTTGACATGTATCCGTTATATANAATCTTCTACACATCTATCTGCCTGCATGTTTTGCAATGCGTTATTCGACTGAATTTGACATGTATCCGTTATATATACTTATACATAATTACATATTATGCTAACTTTTATTAAAACAGTTATTAAGGAAATTTGTTACTTAATAAATTCCCTACTTTTAAAATTTAAAAAAATTTTAATTTTTGTTATAAACGCGTTTGAAAAAAATACAACGGCTCTTCCCACATCTTTTCTCGTGGAATTCCCAGCTATTTAATGTACGAGCAGAGTTAAAAGCCTCATTCAGTCATATCATTTTATTCCTGAGACACTGAGTGTATCCAGCAATTTTGACATATCTGTGAAGGTTAATTAGTTGAATCAATGAAATATTTTAAAATACATATAATACAACTTCGATGTACTTTCTGAAATAGAAACAATCTCAGCACTCCAGAATACGCACGAATAAGCAGAATGTTTGTGTTTTTTTCTCCTAGGTTCATATTTCAACAATTTATGAAACGTTATGAAGAATAAGTCATAGCACTGATTACTGTAGGCTCCAACTAGACAAATAATTTTATAATATTGCTAAATATTTTTCTTAGCAAAATTCAATCCTCGTAATATGCTGCGAAACAACTCCATAGGCAGCATAAATATAATTTACTGCTTTTCTACATCATCCAAAGCCTTCTTCACGTTGTTCTAGTCTTAAGATTACAGGTATGATTTATTTATGTAAGTTCTAAGGAATTTATTACAAAATTATTAATGCTGGAAGTTTTGCTAAAGGGTTTATTACAAATTGCCCTGTTTTTGGACGTTCGGCTGATAAGGGAGCATTTTTATTATTAAATTTTTCTACGTTTACAGTTAAGAAAGACATATATACATACAAGTTCAGCTTGTACGGAGGCAACCTATATAACGTGTTATCTATCATGATACCCCATTTTGCCACTTACGCAAATATTTACGTTTTTTTCCCGAATTAATATTTTCCTACAGACTTAAAGCCTATGAACAAGTCTTCAAGAAACTCGTGCCACAAGGGTATCTAGGTGAGTGTCGGAAAATGGCTATAATTAATCTTTCTGATTGCAAACAGAATCATTCGCATGTAATAAAGTTNATCTAGGTGAGTGTCGGAAAATGGCTATAATTAATCTTTCTGATTGCAAACAGAATCATTCGCATGTAATAAAGTTACATAACCGTCATAAAAGAGTAACTTCAGACCATAACTTCCGAATGAACTGCCCAAGATGGCAGAAACCACGTTACNACATAACCGTCATAAAAGAGTAACTTCAGACCATAACTTCCGAATGAACTGCCCAAGATGGCAGAAACCACGTTACGACTTGCGAAACTCTCTGCTATAAAACTTCGTAATATGGCCGCTGGGATTCAGGGCATGGTAATTAAACCCGTGTTCGAATCGTTTTAATTTGTCGTCAAAATTGTCACGCTACCCGATTTTTCATTAAAAAAAATCAATGAAAAATTCAATAAATTTGTATTTTTTACTCTGTAATTAATGAAAATTAGAAATGACAAATTCACTTGGTACGACATTGCGGAATGTAAGCCATTTTAGTTGTAGCATTTATGTATACAGATGTAACGGTATTAATTAAATAATCTTTAAAAAATATGTGATTGTTGTCACAATAAAGGTTTTAAATTGTAAACAATAATGAAACGCCATTACTCTCATTATGCCAGTTATTTTCAAAAAAATTTATTATTTGTATTTAAATGTTATATGTAAAAGTATTGTATACTCTTCTAGAATAATTATTGAATGCTATTATTCTTAAATTTTAGTGTTCACAAATTAAATTATTAACGTTTTGTTGTGCCTGTAAGGCTGCCTAGACTGCTAAGGCAATACCCAGGCTGCTAAGGCAATACCCAGGCTGCTAAGGCAATACTTTCTGACTGAAGTTTTCAGTGGCTCGAATACTGGGTAAACCATTTTNAGGCAATACCCAGGCTGCTAAGGCAATACTTTCTGACTGAAGTTTTCAGTGGCTCGAATACTGGGTAAACCATTTAAATGTGAGTCTTTTCAAAAATGTGAGTTTGGTTCTTTTTATATAATTGCTCCTCCCATGTGGCTGAGAAATGCGCTACAAATTAGAAAATATAATATCGTAGTTGCTAAAATACATCCTGCACTCTAAAATCTAAACAGTCAAAATTACTCCACATCAGCGAATTTGACAGCAGATCTTCTGCTCCTACTCTATTCCTGGTGAATTGCCCTGGCCTGACAGCAAAACCGTAGCGCATTCCACTGACTCGCCAGTAGTTAACAGCTCATTAACTGAAGACTCAGTAAAATAATTATAATGATAGAAATCACTGATTCGGATTTAGAGTGTGGCAGTATCCGATCTAAAACTTATAGTCTGTTCTCAGTATCTTCACACTTTTCCAATCAAACCTTGGAAAAATCTCCCCAGATATGAGGTGTTTGGTTGTATTCTAAATACGCCGTGTGCCACAAGCCTTTTTGAATTTCCGTTAACATGAAATCATCTTATTTTTTGGTGAAATAGGTCTTCCAATTATATTTTATACGTCAATTACTATATTTTATATATAATTAGCACGAAGAAAAATGGACAAATTGTGTATGTTGGTAATACCAAATAAGAAATAGTTCTCATGTAAAATATTATAGAATTTAGTGCCCGCAAATATCGGCGTGTTGTCCCCTTGGTGTTATCTTTCTAGACTTTGTTTGCACGAGGCGAAGGGATAGCTTTAAAGTAGAACTTGAGCAGGGCTTTAGGAAGGTTGGAAGTAAGCATGAATAAGACTACGCAATTTACAAAATCACGGATTGATCAATTCAGACACGGCGCTAGTAAATCGCAGTGCGTCTCCACCACGGCTTCTCCACGGGTTCCCGTGCCTATAACTACTTTTTTTAATCTTGTTGACTTCTCTGCGTCCTGGTCTTCGTTCCCGGGTCGCCGCGTGCACGCATGCACGCGGCGACCCGGGGAGCGGCTTGCGTGATCGTGCAACAGCGACACGGCCCACTCCTTCCTTTCGAAGTACGACCCATAACAATTCCCGGCCACTCTCGAACTCCACCCTCGTGCGGACGGACTGCGAGGAACGGTCGTGGGTGGCCGGGCGGGGGAGTTCCCGCCCCGGGAGCACAGTAGTTGTCTGCGAGTGCCATGGATTGATTGCTGCGGCGGGCCGGCTGCCTCTGACAACTGCTCTGGCAGTCGAACAGGAATTGTGCATTGGTGAGGCTACGAGCCTTCAACTCTCTAATCCTGTTATCCAGACGTTGAACGTGTTGTTTTGGGACACCGTTTTGACGTGAGTTTGCCCTTTGACCATAAGACGTATACAAGATGTTTGTGAACTACATGTCGAAATTCAACAGACATCACCTATGGACTGATACAAACAACAAATCCCGGTGAAAATTTTTTTGGAAAAGTCGTATTAGTATTTTTAAATTTAACTGAAATGAGCAAAACAGCGCCGAGAGGCTGCAACTCCACATACCTGCGTGCACAACAAGTTGCATAACACGAAGGCAAAGGGAACTGGCACGTCATGTGGTGACAGCCGGTACGTAAACAGATTAGCACAGTCAGTATAGTAATGAAATGATAGGGAAGGGGCAATGGAGGCTGCTTTGGTTTTCTGGGTGAACCTGTCAGTCCGCCCGGGTTGACAATAATGTATCACAAACTGATTCGGGTTTACAGTGAAGAGAGTGTGTTTGTGTTTCGTTTGTTTCTTGCGGCCCCCTTAACCAGTTAGTCCACTCCACTCCGTCGTTTTTATACGACTTGCTGTTTTTCTTTTACCCTTTCGAAATATTCTGCCCTTGCCAACCCCACCCTCGTCGTCCACACGGACCTTGCGGAACCTTCCCAGAGCAGCGTAAAAATGCAGCCTCTTCTGAGAGTCAGAAGGTCGCGAAATGTCAAAAGGTAAAGGTTGGATATCGGAATAAGACTGCGTTGAAGAGATTGGAAAAAGGAGGGGGGGGAGGGGGGACCTTCGAAGGAGACCGTGTTGTGTATTCGCCTGACCCTACATTTATACGGGTTGCTCGTCACTGGCAGGTAAAGTAATTGGATTTTATCTCCACGACAGGCAGTTAGCAGACTGTAATATTTTATTTCTCACTATTTCCTTGTAAGCTGATTTTGTGTTTATTTTCCGAAAATACAGTAAATATGTATAAAAAAAACTGAAAGTCTGAGTTTAAAGCAACATTTAGCTTTGAATATTTGGCTTAATCCCATGTTTTTCTACCATGAGCCATCTAAAACGTAATGTTTTGCTCGACTAACATTTGTCGGAAAGACTGTAGTTCATATAAACACGTGGCTGTAATTATGAAAGATGTTCTTACAAAATTTTAAATAATGTGTTTACATTTTCTGTGTTTTTATGAATTTTAGTTTCAGCGTTATCAGCGAGTGAAATTGAAATGTTGCGAAAATACATTTAATTAAAATTTGAATTTTAAAGATATTAATTTCTTTTATAAATACTTGTTTAAAAACATAAATAACATAATACGAAAAGTAGGCAATCAGTTTGCCAATTCCTTCTTACTTAATAAAGTAATATGAAAACAAATATTTACACACATTTTCGATAACACGTTCAAAAGTTATGACGTTTGGTGTACTAATAAAACTTAATGTGAAGCTGTTTTAACGCTTAAGATTACGGTGGGTGTGCTTAAAGTGTAATAATCTGCGCTGGTTGTAACAACACGACTTTGCTCACGACGCTTGCTTTCTAACGACTTTCTTACGAATACTCTAGCAGCCCATTGGAACCTTTCATATGAATAATGTTCCATTTTTAAATTTAAGACTACGTTATTTTTCGCAAGTCGCCCTCCCCTCTGATAAATTATCCTGTAGGTATAATATGGGTACTATTAAAAGCCGCAATAAAAAAAACTATTATTTTCTATATCTTTAGGTGGTAGTTTTTGAAGTGCAAATGGAGATCAGCAGTATTTAACAAGTATTAACACCCAATTTTTGCAAAGACAATTCATGACTTATTGCATTTCACATCCACTTTCGTGATTGTTTTCGTATACGTCTACCCGCGCACCCAGACGGAATTTGTATCGAAGTAACCGGACTCTGATTGGACAAGTCAGTAAGAAAATGTCTTCTCACAATTATATGTCGCCAGTGACGGAAAAAAGATGCAAACATGTGCGTAGAGTATTGAGGTCCAAGCTGCAAGTAATTATTTTTGGCGAAATCCTGGTGTCATTAGTAAAGAAAATATTTTATTTTTGGTGAAACCGAAATAGAGAAGTCCGGTATAAGGTATTTTAAAAAGGACACAGAGGGAACGGGGCACAGGCAACAGGCGCTTTTCATGCTCTGTCAATCCGTTCACCCAACCACCATATTGGAGCCACGTGACCTTGACCCATGACCTTAAACTTGATCTTGTGGGCGTAACCTTAGATGGCCTTAAACACAAAAATGCCAAAAATCTCAAAGATTAAAAAATATGAAAAATAACAAAATATAAATAAAAAAATTAAATTTTGAATGTTTGGACATAACGGTATCATGAGCCTAAGAAGACATCAAACTCTGTCATTTCGGTCTTTCAACTTCCATGTTATGACGTCATCCAACCACCATATTGAATCCAAATGATTTTGACATTTCACCTTGACATTGACACGTGACCTTGATTAACCTTGAAACCAATAATTCCAAAAAAAAATCCCCAAAATTATAAATAATATAGCAATTTATAAGTAATTTCAAAAATTAAAAAAAAATTTTTTTTTAAATATTAAAAAAATTATTATAAAAATGAATTTCTGGTGGTTTCTACAGCACATGTCCAGTATACGACTGGCCTCGCCAGGGGTTGGGAGGCTCGCTTTTCTAGGGCAGATTAGTGGTGGCGATATTGGTTTAACAGGAATAGGTATGTCAAATCAAATATCTGTATATATTACCCGATTTTTAAAATAATTTTTTTAATAAAAAGATAACCACCATCTTAAATAAATATTGCCATGTAAGTGATAAAACACAGTTTGTATATTCCACCGGACTCTGAAGTCTAAGGCTAAAATGAAATATATTTTTATTGACTATTATTCCAAATGAGAGGGCTGTCAAAAGTGCTCACTTTATCGTGAATATACTAATAATAACGCAAGATAATAGGGTTCCTAATAAGGAGACAAGACGTGGGGTTTAGCGTGACCCCTTCCACCTGGCCTGAACGAAGGTAGGCGGCCGCAAGCGTTTCTCAGAAACGCCAATCCCCTACCCTCCAGGTCCGAGACGTCCTGGAGTGGCGAGCGAGGTGCATGTATCGATTTTCACCTCCGCGTGTCTCGCTCGCCACGGCAGACGGAACGGTGCCTAACTGGGTGGCTCGATGTCGCTGCAGGAGTC
>NQII01000375.1:60689-85630 GCA_002778355.1 Clitarchus hookeri
GGGGGGGGGGGAAGTGTGGCAGCAACCAGCCATTACGACACGATACCTCAAACAACCGCAGAAATGACTATCGACAAACTATCGATTCCTCGGCGGCGGCGTATCGACCCCACGCGAACCGTGCGAAACGTCCCATCTGCCCGGCTGGGGCCTCCCTGCGTCCCGACCCAGTTTCCCTGAAAGACGCACGGGGCGTGATGGCCGGAGGGTAAAGGTCAGGGCAGGTCAAGGTCTCGGACGTAAAAAAAAGAGGCGACTGAAACTAGTGTATTATTCAACGCTATGAAAAATGCAGCCGACGGCACAAGAAAAGGAGAATCTATTTCCTAACGCCCCTGCATGTAAATTTCCGTTCGCGAATGCAACAAGTCTTTGCATAGAAACTATACGTTTTTTTTTTTACTTGTGTTGACTTAAGTGAGGCAGTGTATTTCTCCTTTATTCTTTCTCGTATGCATGACACTTGTATTTATACTGCAAGAACTATCGAGAGTAATATTATATTTGTACCAACGGAACCCTATTTTGTAACTTTTCTATAGTATTTTTTTAATAGAATTAACACAATTCTGAAATAAACATTTTATTAAATATAAATATATTTAAACACAATTAACATAGTTCTGAAAATATACATTCCATTAAATATTTTCCAGCCACAACATAAATTAAAATAGCAAGAAGAGGTAAATTAATAATCATTAACTAAATTAAATAAAACATTTAATGTGAAACTTGATGAGAACTAAAGTGGCTTCATAATTACAGTTCATCTAAGCAATCTCCTCCGTGTTATTTTTGACATTGTTCTATTTCTTCAATGTTATTTTTAACAATAAGATATAAATACTAGAAGTTATTATTTTCGCAAGCCAGGAAGTTTGGTTGTTCTTTGTATTAAAATTGGTTAAGTAAAAGTGTTTCTCTCCTTACACGGTGCAACAGTTAGCTAAAAAGAAAATTACTTTTTATGTTCTTAGCAAAAATAAATAATTATTGATAAGAATCGCAGGCTTCTTCATTTCCGGAAAAGGAAATTACTTCTTCTTTTTTTGCAGCGGAAATAAATTGAACTCACTAGTTCCACTGCTTTACGAAATCATAATAACTGCCTCATTTTGAAAACACACCTGAAAAATTACGACGGGTTTATTTAAGGAGAACTAAGCCCATGATCTAAAGAGGTAATTTCATTGCCGTAAATGCATTAGTCTTTAACCCACACGATCTCGTAAGAGAACAAAACACTGTTTACGTAAATTATTCAGTAGTAACTCCTGTATTCTCTCTGATTTAGTGAGCGGCCTGCACCCAAACCATTGCTACGGTAACAAAGGACTACAAAGGGACTCGTACGTAAATACCAAAATTAGTGTACAGATAGAAGATCATTGTGCAGAATACGTTCAGGTGCTAATTTGTACGCTCAGAATTTGCATAATGGAAACAGCACTGCGAATGCGGTCCGAACATTTCACATCGCCTATTTACTAAAAAAAGTTTAACTTGCAACAGCACGCTTCTAAATTATGTTCAGAATAAATTCTCCTTGTTTTTGAATAATTATGTATACGTATTTTCTAGTTTTAATAAAAGAGTGTAAATTATACACGTATTTTTTACAGTACCGCTATCATGAACGAGATATTTATTTATAGTTAAATTGGCAGTTATTCTTAATCTCATAAACAATCTTTGCTGATTAACGAATTCATAATATTTACAAATATATTTTTTAATCAGTTCCAGGAAATTTTCGGCAATTTATTTCTGAGCAGCCAGAGACGCAACAAGAAACCTGCCGTGTATGCGTGAGTGAAGTTTCAAAGAAACCATAAAAGCTGTTTCACAGCATGGGTAGTTATACAATTACCCCCCCCCCACCCTTTTTTTTATTAAAACCTCACGAAGGTTTGTTTTTGAAAGAAAATTCAACGAATGGCAATATTTAACACTTTTGGAAATATACCAAGCGACGCATATCCTCGTTTCCATGAAGTAAATTATTTTGTTTATTTCTAAGGAGAAGCTTGTGAGGATGTTTAAAGGTTATTCCTATGAACGTTTGGCCACTTACTATTCACTATTTAATGTTCTGAAGCGCATAAATTACCACTACACGAAATTAAATTTGTTAAAACTTTTATTATATTTTAGAAAATTTTTTCTGAACAATAATTAACTTTGGTAGGCTACTAGACACAATTAAAATTTACCCATGTTACATACAGAAATTTCAGTAGTAACTTGACACCCGTTTGGGTGAAATGTGATTCTTAAATCAATATTCGTACCAGATTTCAATGAACAAATTTCAAAATTTTATTTTTGTTCACAGTTAGCAACATATTCTGAGTTCAAGATAACAAAAGTTGTAATCCTGTTATAAATTATAAGGCAATTCAGTTTGTCAATAAATTGCACCCACTCATGTACAGCTTTTTAAGTTAAATATCTTTAAGTGGTATCCTACCAGTCATGAAACATTACTTATAAGATAAATTACAGTAAGTTCCTTCGTTCAGGGATGTTAGTTCATATGTCGGTCTGAATCGAAGCAAATCGACCAAATATTCTCTAACACCACTAATTGTGACAATATCAGTAATTTTTCACGTTAAAGAACCATGTTTCGTACTTATTATCTGCCGTGTGGCCAGTAAATATAAATATTACAAAGTTTCCTTACTTAGGCATCTGGAAATAATAAAGTTTTCATAAAATGATATTCTGGAACTTTAACAGTACTGTTGATATAATTAACCACCCAGATTTTGTGCTGGATAAAAATGTTACTGAAAAAATAGGAGCAAACATAATAAAGTTCATTAATTTACATATTGTTTAAGTTCATACGGATGTCAAACTATTTGCTCATAAGATTTTTAATACTGTTACTAGTGTCGCTAGCAGAAGTACTTAAATTTTTTTAACATGATGCTTAATTTTTGTTGTGGAGAACGTTATGCCAAAAGTAATTGTCTCTGAAACACATGGGTAGTTTACGAAGTAGAGTGACAGTTCAATAAAACTTTTAAAATGTAAAGTTTAGCAGAGTAAGGATTTTGTCGAAAGAAAAATGGAGTATTTGTAATCGCATGCAGCGATATTCAATCAGCAGCCTGAGAACTACATGCTGCTTACCATACTCGCCAGATTGGCCCACAGACAAAATAATTTACCAGGAATTATTTTCGTTGTTCTGAATACAATTGCCTAATTTAACGTCAGATGAGTAAACTACGAATTTGTGATGAACGAGTGGGGCTCGTAAATCATAGCTGTTGGTTTTGAGTGGCCCGATGGAAGAATTAATATAATAGTCCTTGGTGTCTGAAGATTGTGAAAATTGCTCCGACGCCTGTGTTATCGCATTCCGCAATCTCAACGCACAACTGCTATGCACGGTTGCCTACGGCTCAAAGGTGATGACAAAGATACGACAGTGGGTACCACCCGGAACTTCGAGACACAAACATTGTTTTACCATCACGTGCAGTCATAACAAACTCAAACAAAAAACCAGTTTATGAGAGTAAAGCTGGCCTTGGGAGATTCTCGACGATTATTCCTACTAACATGTTCACGTCGATCAGCTATTTCCAAAGCTTTGCTCGATCTCCGCAATAGATACGAATTAAATAGCTACTGTTAGTATAAATTCTTTTTCTAAAGAAATAAACTTGTAAATTTAACNTAAATTCTTTTTCTAAAGAAATAAACTTGTAAATTTAACCTGTATATATCAATACACAATAAAATCATTGATCAGAACGAAACAGTTGATTAGATACTTAATTTCGATCGCGGATACCGGATATTCCTAATCTAGTTGATTATAATCAACCATTTCTTCATACGACGGTTAAATAAATATTTAAAAGCAAAATCTTTATTTTAAATTCGAAATCAAATATTTATATAATGTTTGAAGATGATCAGTTTTCATATTTAGTTATCATATGGCAATCATGCTAGACTCCAAAAGGTAATATGCTGTTAGACTGACCTTTTATTCAAGAATTATTAATAGTAATTAAAGTTAATTTTAACACAATTTTGTTTCGTCTGTATTAAACATTGAACCCAAACGTTTTTAAATGCTAGTACAGCATCTAAGCTATTTTTGCATGAACTTGAAACCTTTTTTAACCTTAATTCTAGTGACAATTTTCTTTCATTGTAATGAAAATTTTAATTAGTTTTACTACGAGGGCTGATTCAGAAGTCATGGCAACTATTGTTTATCTCCCAAAAATGACCTAACACAGGAAATGTACTATGTACGTTTTAAAGGTGACACCGCATGGGGTATGGATGCAGGAATGTCGTGCAAGGAACAAAGACAATTACGACTGGTTGAAACAACCATTCAATTGATCTATTATCGTACAAACTGTATACATTCGTGTGATCGGGTACGTATCGTACGTGTACGAACTGTTTAAACCCTCGAAGTAGTCTCCGAGGTTGTCCACGGTTCGTTGCCAACGGTGAGGCAGACGGGAAATGTCATCGGCTGCATGAGATCCGTCAATGTGCGCCACCTCTCGTTGAAATGCTGTGACGATGTCTGCCTCATCGCTGGCAACGAACCGTGGACAACCCCGTAGATAAATAATAGTTGCCATGACTTCTAAATCAGCCTTCGTAGTTTTTTTTTTAACTTCACCTAGGAGTCGCGTTAGTGATGTGGTAAGACAGTTTGCCTTTTATCTCGGTGAACAAGCGTTCAGTGTCGAATAATGTAATTTTATTTGTGGTAAGCGTGACGGACGTTACCACTGCCCGACCTGATACGTGCTAAATAGCTCAGCTTTAAGCGTTACGTAAATTTATTTTTGCCTCTCATTTTAACATTGTCGTTCATAGTTATCAGAGAAAAAACCTGAACACTTACACTTCTCTTGCCTTAATGAACCACATAACCCTCTGGTACACTGCTGCGTTAACCCACGTGGTCCGGTATCTTCGAAATGAGAAACTAAATTTAAATATCTAATGCCCACACATTACATAAATACGGAAGATATTTCAAGATACGTAATTATAAGCTAACCTTCATTACAAATGTGTGTCAGGTGAAAAAGTAAACTAGAATATTTCCTGGAATTTTTTTGCGTGTTTTTTTAAAAAGAAATTTTATTTTAAAAAAACGTAGGTTACACAAAATTACGCCGTACTGATCGCTATAATGTAATTTATTACAAAAATAAGTTCTCATTTTGTAATCATTGGCAATTTTATAATATCTAAAAATTATTAGTTTTTTTTTCTAAACCGTTTCTCTAACTCTGCGTTTTTATCTACTTCATAATGAACGTCGTTCCTGCGTACACTTGGATAGTAAAATATTGATCAATTGAGAAGTGAATGTGCACGGAGCCGTCCGTGTTCTCTATAACAATTTGTCAGCTGGCAACCAGTTGCCATGATCACCGTCGTACTCCGGGATTTGTGGCTTGCGGTCACACGTGGCCGGTATAGCTACGACGAAGCCCAGGAATGTCATCTCCGATACCAACACTGCCGCTGCACTACGTAATGCTTTGTAGCTTCTGAACCCCTCACACGCCGCAATTTTATTAAGGTCGGTGACAAATTGGATGTGCGTGCTCAGTGCTCCAATTTTTTTTTAACGCCGCAATCGATTGATGACGGCGATGTGCTGATAAGTATATAGGCGTGTTTGCTCGAGGATTGTATTGTTGAACTCTCCAAAAACTTCCTATACTTACCATGTGAAAATCGTGATTAATTTTTACGTATACCTACCCCACAACATTCATGGAAGAATACGTACTTAAAAGAATATTCAGAGAATATCTTTAATTGAAAATTGTTTAGGGTTCGAATCTCGGATAAAATCTGAATATTTGTGCCACTTTTATATTGTACGCAAATTGAGTAATTTACGACTTTAAGTAAATCTAANCGGATAAAATCTGAATATTTGTGCCACTTTTATATTGTACGCAAATTGAGTAATTTACGACTTTAAGTAAATCTAATATGTAAGTGGTTGCTCGATAAAACTACCGACATAAAACAAGGTTATCAAAAAGGATTTACGACAGAATAATTTATATAACGGGGTAAAAGATAATAAAGTTCTAAGCATGCCACGATTTTGTCAATTTCTCTACTCTCTTAGGATTTGCTAAGTTCTACGATTGATTTATTACTGCGCAGGGCGAACGAAGCAATAGGAAATAATACTTCTACCAAAAAAAATTGCTTTGCCTTAGAATTATTACTTCATACTGCGTCAAAATGTAAATGTAGAGTTGTGACGATGGAAAAACTCTCGTGATGTAACAGTTTCATCGGACGTCAACATTTGCGTGATGTAATCAGTTCCGTCAGATCTCGTGAGTTATGTGGATTCGTGGGTAGATCTTCACTTCTCGGCCTGCCACAAGAACAATACAGCACGCCAAGAATATATTTTGGGAACAAAATGCTTCTCTACTGGCTCAAATGAACACAATGGGTTGTATATTTATAACTTGTAAAACAGTATTTGATCGAGATGAAATCAACTCTGCACTCCATTGGCTGACAACGTGCCAATAGTGAACAGAATTAATACTCCAATAGTGGCTGATAGAGGCGACTTACATCAAGTTCATCTTAAGTTACAGTTAGAACAATTAAATAAAAAAAATTTAATTTGTTTACCTAGCGTGTGTTGTTATGTGCCTTTATAATAAAATCCGTAATAATATATTTACAGCATGCTTAAAGCATCNCGGATAAAATCTGAATATTTGTGCCACTTTTATATTGTACGCAAATTGAGTAATTTACGACTTTAAGTAAATCTATTATGTAAGTGGTTGCTCGATAAAACTACCGACATAAAACAAGGTTATCAAAAAGGATTTACGACAGAATAATTTATATAACGAGGTAAAAGATAATAAAGTTCTAAGCATGCCACGATTTTGTCAATTTCTCTACTCTCTTAGGATTTGCTAAGTTCTACGATTGATTTATTACTGCGCAGGGCGAACGAAGCAATAGGAAATAATACTTCTACCAAAAAAAATTGCTTTGCCTTAGAATTATTACTTCATACTGCGTCAAAATGTAAATGTAGAGTTGTGACGATGGAAAAACTCTCGTGATGTAACAGTTTCATCGGACGTCAACATTTGCGTGATGTAATCAGTTCCGTCAGATCTCGTGAGTTATGTGGATTCGTGGGTAGATCTTCACTTCTCGGCCTGCCACAAGAACAATACAGCACGCCAAGAATATATTTTGGGAACAAAATGCTTCTCTACTGGCTCAAATGAACACAATGGGTTGTATATTTATAACTTGTAAAACAGTATTTGATCGAGATGAAATCAACTCTGCACTCCATTGGCTGACAAAGTGCCAATAGTGAACAGAATTAATACTCCAATAGTGGCTGATAGAGGTGACTCACATGTATCCTATCTTAAGTTACAGTTAGAACAATTAAATAAAAAAAATTTTATTCGTTTACCTAGCGTGTGTTGTTATGTGCCTTTATAATAAAATCCGTAATAATATATTTACAGCATGCTTAAAGCATCATTGAGAATTGATCACCGTTTGGCAAGACATCTACAAAATGTATTAAATGCAATTTTAAATTCAACATGGTTAATTTAGTTGAAAATGCTTTTAATTCGAGTCATTTAGAGCGACTTACCTAAAGTGCGAAGAACCCGATTTATATTTTTCTCTTTGAACATTCTGAAAATATTTCCCACTTGTAATCATTCCTTTACAACACAACGTTTAGTTTTCTCTAACGAATTCCGGTGGATTGAAGCACATCTGGCTGTAAGTGTTCTGCTTGCGGCATTAATAGTTTTTTGTATTAGGCTGCTATTAATGCATTACCTCGTATTTCCAATTTTTGTGGTTTTTCCATTGTAAAGCTAACTGATGAGAGGTCGTTTTTATATCAACATTTACAGTCTCATGCAAACTGTCAATCGGTATGTACTGTTTCTCCTACATCAAGTTGGCAGAAAAATTACTTTGAAAATTAAATTTTAAGTAAAATGTATGTTTATCCGGAATATACATCCAGTTTCATTTTTTCGGAAAGCGCCACTGTATTTGAAGAAAACAAAGTTTTTACTCTATACACGAGGAAAGTCTTTCTTCAGCCTTGGTAGTAAATAGCAGAAGGACAATCTTTGCGAATTTAAGTAATGCAAACGGATATCTGGGCTGCAAAAGGCGAGCCATTGTACTACAAGCGTTCGTTGTAACATACTTTTCAACAGACGCCATAATAAAACTAAGGGCCTATTCTTCAGGTAGGAAAGACGGCGTAGAAATCCGACGTACTTAAGGGTGCTGGTTGTGAAAAATAATCCTGATATTAAATTGTTCAAAATACCATTCAACTTTTAGACATTATATGCTATGTACTCTTTCGTCGCATAACATAATATATTATATAGTTTTTGCAACATGGCATATCAAATTCACAACTTTAGTTTTTTTTTTCCGACGTACAAATATAATAAACGAAAACATTCACAAAAAGTCTAACAAGGGCGACTAAAATGACATGTTTTAATACATTTAATGTAGTATGCTTGGATAAATTTAATTAACAAAGTATTATGCACTGCTACATCTAAAAAAGGATGCAAAAATTTCCTTTTAAACATTTTTGAATATTTTTGAAAACATTTCATAGTGCGATTATGAATGTTTCTTGAAGTAACACATGATGCCCTATTTAAATCTGAATTATCTCATTTCAGTGAGTTAGTTTTTATAACTTACACAATAAAAAAAAATGAGAATTGTGATTTTTACATGCTATTGTAAAAAAAACATATTAAGTTTATATATTTTTTATACGATGAGATAATACCTGTAAGTAATATCTACAAGTTATACCAACACCCTTAAGGCCCCCGCCTACAAGGAGGTTTTGTCCGTATTTGAGGCCGAGAAGCGCGGGGGCGATAAGGGCGACATTGCCACGCGCATCAAATGCGCCATCACCGCTAAGCACAATGCTCTTCACTGGCATGCAGTGTTATCGCCGTGTGCGTGTACCTGTAGAACTTTCAGAGGCGACCTCATTTTATTCCTGGAAAGTCTGTAGGGAGGTTTATTTCTGAGCTCTAGAGTAGTTTTGTACGTCTCTGACGCGTGCTTTTAGAGATGTGAAGCTTTGAAAAAAGCGGTTTTTTTTAAGCCATTTTAGAGTACTCGGAAATGATGTTTCTAATGTGTGCGTGACGTCTTAGAAGCACTCAACAGGTCTCGTCTGAAGCGTGTGTTCTCATCGTAGATCAGAGCATTAGACGTTCATTTAATACTGTCTTGGGGAAATGTGTATTTCAAACACTCTGCAGCGCAGTTCTAGTGCCAGGTAGGCGGGCGTCTTAAGCAGGGATTATAAACTCGAACCACCGAACGCCTCTCCTGTAAAGCTAGAGCTGGCGTACGGGAAAGGCGTCAGGTTGGCAGCGCCGGACCGCCCGCGCCGTCGGGTCCTCGGGAGATCAAGCGCGCAGTGCTGCGGATGCGAGGCGCCGTAAATCTGCAGTAGATCCGAGCCGCAAGCTTGGCGCGGCTTGCGGATCTGGACGTCCAAGCAAGTTGCATCTCTTCCTCTACACCACCGTCTCCCTCTTCTCCTCTCTAGACCGCCCACACAACAATCCTTCGTCTCAGGAGTTACACAGTTTAACATTTAAATCCATAATTTAGTGAAAAGTTCTAGTAAAATAATTTCCCGTAAATTTACGAACACGTTGCTATTTGAGCAACACACCTACCGTAAAATTCATAAAGATTTTCATAAATTCGCAAAACCTAACCGTAATTTTTTTATTTATTAAAAACATATATATAGGACGACAAAATATCTTAGATGTGTATGAACAAAAAATTTTAAATTCTGAAATACATTTTCTACAGTAAAATATTACCATGAATCGCAAATTTTAGACCACATGATTCTTGTCTCTCGTCTACAACCTCTTTGTAGCAAGTAGGTGTAAATATGAAATTTCTATAAATGTGGTATGTGAAACTTCTTCAGTTTTTAGTCATGTTTGAATGTTTTATGTGTTGCTTATTGTTAGATGCGCCTCGCGGTTCTTTCTGATGTTCAAAGGAATAGGTCTATGTGGTGTGGATATCGTAAGTGATGCAGAAACGATCATTTTGTGGTTTTAGTAGGCGAAAAAAAAACTTCGTGTAGACTCGGCATTGTTCGCTCTCAAAACCCGAGGATGTACGAAAACGTCCCGTATTTTGTATTTCACGAACTTCAGAACCATTTTCTTCAATACGGATCGCGTTCCCGTGTATGTGGATGTACGGAAGTTTCTACCAATCCTTCAGCTCCGAAGTTATCACACTCGTTTCCAGAGATGGATGGAAGAATATCCTTCCCATCGACATAGCTTGCACATGGCAGGCTTCATGCTCCAAATAGCATGGATTGCCTATGTGTACCACAATATTTGTCTATTTTTATCCAGCTTTCTCACGAAGTTCAGCCTAAAACAACAAAAAATTGCGTCGAAACCACGTCCTATGGATTAAAAATATATATATGTCGCTGTTGTAATTCTTAAACACTTCTAGACCCAGTTTAATGAACGGTTTCAGGCGTTGCTAGGTAACTCTGGTGTTGCGTGTATAACGAATCGTCAAATTTTTTGGATGTAAACAAATTGAATTATTGCAGATTACATAAGCTAAATATAATTTTTTTTTAATTTTACCTGTTTGAGTTGCATTAGTTGTAACAGTGGGTTGCCTATCTATAGGGGCAGTGACATTTAAGATTTCGGGACAAAATGCAGTCCAAAGCAATGTAGGGTCGTCCAGCTACTTTGATTGGCTAAAAAATGTTGTGGTCCGCGTTAGCCGTTTGCGCGCTAATCACGAAGGTTCAGTGTCGGAGTTCCTTAGTGCTGAGTGGCTTGGTGAAAGACGGGCACGGCACCAGCAGCCAATGGAGGTATTACAACAGCTGAGGTGTGCATATAGTATTGAAGTCTACTGTGTGCTCCGATTTCTACGTGAAAAGTCACTGGCCCTACCTATCTATATTACTTGACCTGTGGTCACAGCCAGTGTTCGGCTAGAGCAATATGAACCAATCAATAACCAGGATAGTTACAAGGTTTGCAAATGAGTAACCCACGGGTAATATCACTAGCCGTTAAAACCTCGCAGTGTACCGGACCGGAAAAAAACAAACATCTTATTCTGTACGTACACAACTGTGTAAAATACTGGGCCAGACTGGGTCAAATGTTTGCAGGTCAGAAAACTTTGAACACTGCGCGTTGGTTTGAAGACGTAACTCTACAAGGGGTCAAAAATTCCCCCGATATTCGTTGGAATATTTCACGGGATTGCGTAGTTTACACACGGGAACTCAGTCCGCGATGACGAGAAACGGAACTGAGCTCTGCACATATAAATTACGGCATCTCTCCCTGCTTCCTACAAATTCGGGTTTTGAAGACGAGCATTATAGAAATCACACGAAACGTTCTTCGCACTCTACAGTTGTACCTTAAAACTTCAGAAAGTAACAAACGGAAACACTGCAGAAGCTGTACCGTTACCGAGTGCATCGCTAACGTATAAATTATTTGTATAAACCGTTTAAGTAAGTATCTCCAAAAGCGGAAGGGGAGAAGTTGGCTCAACGGGGAGAGTTCATTTTTGTTTTGTTCGCTTCCCGCTTCATAAAAATGATGTCAGTTTATAATTTACTTTTTTTGCATAGTTCGACAACTACATGGCGAAAATAAAGCTTTGATTTTGTAACGCCATTTCGTAAACCGAAATAACACAAAATCCATCTTGTAAACGTGCGGAACGAACCGTAAATTCACATAAAGTTTTGTGAAATTCAATGATAACGGATGAAAAAAAGTTGTCTAGTGTCAAAATGTTTACTTTTAATTTACTTCAGGATATTCCTTCTCTCCATCAATACACCTCTGTAAACACATTTTTCACTCTCAAAACATCGCTGCAGCTCATCAGCTGGCACCCTTTTCAACACGTCTAGCCGTTTTTCTTCTCGCCTCTTCAAAAGACTGAAAATGTGTTTTTTTTTTCAAATGCATTTTTCACTCTGGGGAGCAGGTAGAAGTCACACGGTTCCAGATATGACGAATATAGGCGATGTAGAGCACAGGGATACATTTGTATGCTAAAATCTGCAATACAATTTGGTTGTGATCACGTGATACCGTCTATTCGCGATTTCTTCATACTTTTATTCTCAAACCTTTGAAAATATTCCCCAAGTATGACGTGATTGGTTGATTCATAAAGAGGGCATGTATCACAATCGCTTCACATTTGTGTTAATACAAAAGTACCATATGTTTGATAAAACTTGATTTTATTTATATTTTATTTATAACTTATAATATTGTTTTTATAATTCATATTAATTAAAACAGAAATATGAAAAAAATGTGTTGGTAATGCCAAGTAAGAAATAGTCTTAAAAAATATTATTACACTGAGTGCGCACGAATGCTGTGCGTTGTCCGTCTGATGTAATTTTTATAGTCTCGGTTAAGCTATGTTTGCATGAGGCGGATGAATATCCAGGAAGTAGAACTTTAGCTGAAGTTAAATGAAAAATATGAGTTTGACACAAGTGAGTAGGACGGTGGAGCGGTGAAGGTGTTAATGCTCTGTCATTCTGGTCCCCTGGGGGCCATCTTGTCCACCATTTTGGATGTCGGTGACCTTGACATTGACGTTTGATCTTGACTCCGGTGATCATTGACAGAACTTCGATATCTTCCACTTAAAAACTGGTGGGTTGAACTGCGTTTCCGACAATTGACTTGAGTAAATGGAAATCTTTTCACACGTCAGTTACTCTTCATCAGTGATATGCGTTGATTAACATTGTTACTAAACGATTTTTTAAAGCAGGAAAATATCGCGGTGGGCGGCTCACCCACCCACAACAAAACATTTTTTCAGGGGACACCGTGTGTTCTGAGTTGATAAAGAGCTTAGCAGCTGAAATGGACGAGGAAGTTTAGGTCGGTGAAGAAGATCAATTGTCCCGAAAAAATATGCCGGGTATCACCAGGTCCATAACGGGTGATACTGTTGGCAATGGCATTAATCACGTTCCCCACATGCACGAAAATACAGGTGCAACCCCCGCCGGAAATCAAACCTAGCTCGCCTTGATGGGAGGCTAGCGCTCTGGTAGCTGTGCAACTGCTGTCGAGAGGATGGTGTGAAGTATTGAGCGTGTCCGGTCCTGTGTCGGTGCCAAATAATAATTATAGAAAGGGTGCCTGATCTCCACCACCACGTTTCGTGGTTCTCTTGGATGGTGATTATTGCAGTATTCACAGAATCTTTTGTAAATATTTATGCATCGGGAATAGGGCTTGAATTTATTTCTGCCGTCATTTTAATNTCGTGGTTCTCTTGGGTGGTGATTATCGCAGTATTCACAGAATCTTTTGTAAATATTTATGCATCGGGAATAGGGCTTGAATTTATTTCTGCCGTCATTTTAATATAATAAAGGATTACTTTATCTCTGGTGAAGGACTGAGGTGCGATGTTGTGAACTCTTACTTGTGTAAGCATGGGCTCGTTTTCACCTTAAGGCGCAAGGAGCCCAAGGCGTTATTAACAAACATGAGATGTGCCTGAACGTAATCGTTGTGGTTCAAAACAGATTTGATACATATTTACAATCATATATATATTCATCATCAGATCATGATTTCTGTTATACCAGGCAGTAANCATATATATATATTCATCATCAGATCATGATTTCTGTTATACCCGGCAGTAAGGTTTTCATATTAGATTTTTTTCGTAAATATTCTAAGTTTTTCCATCGTGCTTGGTATTGACTGCAGTAGTACTTCAACGATTATTTCCCGAGTCGATCCATATCAATTGGTCGAACGGTGGTGAGTAATTGAGGGTAGGGGTGTAATTGGCGGAGTAATTAAATATATTTTAAGGGGGAGTGGAGGGGGTCAGTCGTTTGCTGGGCGTGATGCTGGGGGGATCTCCAGTAATGTATAAAAAAATGTTAAACGAAACAAACTAATATAGCGTCCTCCAGCAATGTATAATTAAATGACAAATGAAAAAACTAATATGGCGTCCTATAGCAATGTATAAACAAATGTCAAACGAAAAAACCAAAACGGCCGCACACGATAGAATGATTAATATAGTTCCGGGATTGTTGGTGAGGGCAATCTATGGAAGTGTAAGTTTTTTAAATAAATTTTAATAAATAATTTTTTAATAATATTTTTTAAAATAAATTTTAATAATTCTATAACAATTTTTTAATAATTAAAAAAAATCTTTTTTCATATGTTTTGGGGGTTTTCAAAGTCAAAAGTCACTAGGATCAAGACNCAAACTAATATAGCGTCCTCCAGCAATGTATAATTAAATGACAAATGAAAAAACCAATATGGCGTCCTATAGCAATGTATAAACAAATGTCAAACGAAAAAACCAAAACGGCCGCACACGATAGAATGATTAATATAGTTCCGGGATTGTTGGTGAGGGCAATCTATGGAAGTGTAAGTTTTTTAAATAAATTTTAATAAATAATTTTTTAATAATATTTTTTAAAATAAATTTTAATAATTCTATAACAATTTTTTAATAATTAAAAAAAATCTTTTTTCATATGTTTTGGGGGTTTTCAAAGTCAAAAGTCACTAGGATCAAGACCAAATGTCACCGAGATCAAGGTCACTTGGATCCAAGATGGCCGCCGGCCAACCGGAGTGACAGAGTACGAACAGCTCCGACACACCAGTCCCAGGTCCCGATGTGCCAAATTCCCCCAAATCACTCTACTCCTCCCAGTTTGTAATCCTGTTTACGTGCCTGAAAATAGTTCTTAACATTTTGTAAGACAAGAATATGTCACAATTCAGGCCTAACTAACTTTTTACATTCAAATAAACAGAATTTCTCAATTGGCTACTGATATATTTAGAATACCAGCGCACCTTGGGGGCGGAAATTTTTCTTTGCTAAACTCACCCAAAAAGGAAACTCGTTTAAATCCCATCCTGAGTAACACAAGCCTTAGTTCAATCAACATAGAATCGGGTGTACCAGGTATACTGTAAATCTGAACCAGTGAGAATTGAGCCAAACTTGTAAAAACCAGTGAAAAATGAGTTACTGATAATAATCAGTGCCAAATGACTAATTAATATGATCGTTGAATTTCACTGAATTATTTGTGATTCCCACTGAATGTCGAGAATCCCACTGCTTTAAGTCACTTTTTCCCATTTCACTTGCTTTGTTTGCCGATCGGTAGTTTTGTTAATTAACTGACTTGCTGTGAATATTATTTCGCTGATTGATATCACTGATTCGTTCTTAGATGGAACATTTAGTTATAGCAGCGCCTCAGAAATAGGCTCTTTGGAGATCATCCGATGAAATTATTTTCTAGCTATATATTTTTCGCTGTAATTATTGAGAGAATTTCTTTGAATTTTTAAGGTTATGCAGAACTTACTTAGAAAAGCGCTAGAATGCCAGACCCACATTAAGCATATTAACTTTTTGATAATATTCCCGGTTTTTATTTTCAATCCACATTCCATGAAAATAGCGATTCAGTATGTTGATGTGCTTCCTGTTTTCCTGTCCATAAGAACGCTGGATTATAATTTAATTAAGCTGTTACGTAGAATTTAAAACTTTTAAACTGATAAAACATGAAATATGTAAATAGTATGTAATACCGAATTTGGTGATTGTGTATTTATTGTGCGATGTATAGTTTATATTTGTGCGAAAGATTATCCACATTCTTTAACATAATGTGTCACAGCTACACTTTAAAACTAAATCTCTTTGCAACACTCTAAGAAGAAAAAGATGTCGAATATGGAAGATGCTGGTACGCTTTAATGCGAAACCACATATATTTCAGATTAAATCTGGTTGTGAGTAGATGGCCCACTAACGCCNATGCTGGTACGCTTTAATGCGAAACCACATATATTTCAGATTAAATCTGGTTGTGAGTAGATGGCCCACTAACGCCCGCCACCAATATAAAAACTCTCAGTTATGAAACAGTAGTGTTAAACCCAAAACCGAATTTTGCCAGTAATTAAAATGCTCTTAGTCTTGAGCCGTAACAATGAANGAAACAGTAGTGTTAAACCCAAAACCGAATTTTGCCAGTAATTAAAATGCTCTTAGTCTTGAGCCGTAACAATGAATTGGTCGTACAGAGGAAATGTTAGGCAAATATGGAGTTTTGCTTTTGGTTAGAAGACATTCATTTCTGTTATTTAAGAAATATTAAAAACAAGATTGTTAACTTGAAAATTTTTTGTCATTACCTCACATTTTGTAACATTTTGACGTGTATAGTGATGTAAACATAACATTACGAATTTATGTAGTCATTTCCTGATTAATACGCCTGATTAATACGATGGATAAAGTTTAAGTANAAACATAACATTACGAATTTATGTAGTCATTTCCTGATTAATACGCCTGATTAATACGATGGATAAAGTTTAAGTATGTCTGTTAGTTCCAGAGGTCATGACACCACAAATGTTGATATATTTTCATCTTTTTAAACTCGTATCTGTGGAAAAAAAATATAAACAAACTTTCGATTTTATTAATTCATTTCATGCAACTATGAAACACAAAGGAATAAATTACCTNAAAAAAAATATAAACAAACTTTCGATTTTATTAATTCATTTCATGCAACTATGAAACACAAAGGAATAAATTACCTCTTCTCATATTTAAGAAACAATGCATTACAAATAAAATACTAGTTCAATTTTGAGTTATTCATCACTGTATAATTAGCGTAAGTACTGTGAAATAAAAATTTGCGCTAAATATAACGTTACATATTATTTAAATATAACTCCAGAAGTGATAAAATACGTTAGAAACGGGAATGTTCGAATGGTTGTTGGAAGGACTTGTTTTTAAAAAAGGAGGGTTTTAAACCGTCGTTTTGAGGAGCTACCGAAAATGCTAGACTTCCGGCACTTATGACCTCGCAACACCTAAAAGTTTCAAAACGCAAAGTGTTGAAAAGTTCCACCGACAAACTGGCGAGCGGCCCAAAGGAAACAGCTTTACAGGGCAACGCAAGATCTCTGACGAGACTTTACAGGCCTGCGAGTCGGCAGGAAGGATAAATGAGGCAATCACGTGCACTTCCTCAGTGAGATTAAACCTACCGCGGCGGTCGCAGTAGGATGAAATCTTTCTTCCGCCTGTTCTTTCGCAGTCCTGCATGCGCCGAGTTGAGTTTAATCCTAGCGATTGAGTTCGTAAGGGGTGTTGCAAGCTCCCAAGTTTATACACTTAAAGCAACGACTCGACGTTGTTCTTGTTACTTAATTCGAATCCCAAATGGATTTTACATCCGCATCTTAAACAATTACTTGGAAAATGCATAACGTGAGGTGAAAGTAGGGGATGGAACATGTAAAAAAACCGAGAGTAAATTGCGTATATTTCGAAAAACGCACCTACCCGATATTTTTCATGCTTTATTCAGCACAGCAGTCGGAAATCAGTTCAAAATTTATCAGCACTTATCTATAGCTAGTTCACGGTATCTTTAACACTTCTGAAATAAACCTCCATTAATGATTCCTTAAATTTTAACACTACCTGGTGTTGTTTATATTGGTTTTGCCAGCAAACTTCATAATGTATGTATACTGCACAAAAATATTTCAGTGTATTTCCTAAACAATAATATAAGTTTTTAACCTTTATATAGAGGGCAAAAACTTTTCCCATAATTAAGGCTGTAAATATATAAATGATAGTTGGGATATTTAATACGCATTTGAAGCTTTCCTGGAAAAAAAATGTAGCAAAATTGCCATGTACGCATGGGAAAAATATTCAGCATTCATACGTTCGCAGTTCGCGTTATAGATTGATGTGGTAGATTTGCAAAACAGTTCTTAGAATGTATTAAACGTTATTCTTAAATCGAAAGCCATTGCAGTTTAGTTATTTTTTTCACCATGTACACTCTAAGTCCGAGCCAGTGATATCAGTCAGTGAAACAACATTCACTGAAAGTCAGCTGATAAGCTACTGCTGACCGGTGAATGAAGCAAATAAACTGGGAACAAGTGATTTATAGCAGTGGAATTCCTGACATTCGATGGGAAATCACAAATAAATCAGTGAAATTCAACAACTGTATTAATTATTTATCAGGCACTGATTATCAGTTGCTCAATTCTCACTGTTTTCACTGATTTAGCTAAATCCTCACTATACTATTTAGATTATTTAGTGTATTAAGAGTTTACTAAGGATGAAAGTACAATGACAGAAATATTTAGTTGTAGATACCGAATAAATTTACTTGAAATGTATTTCTTTACGCTGGATTATATTTTGTTTACTCAACTAATCTACTTTTACTCCAAACATCAGCGTTGATTACCTTGTTCTAAGTAAAACATTAAAAAATAATTTGTTTAGCTGAACACTTATTTGGTTGTTCAAACATCATTCACATGTTTTTCAGTACACTATTTTACAAATGCGTTTAACTAATCGGGTTAGGTCCTGTAAACATGATAAATATCAAAGTAGACACAAATTAACATTTTTTAATTGAATAAGCATTCGATTAGTTGTAACAGTAAGATATGTCTTTTGTTACATAATTTGTGGCAGCAACAAAATTAGCTTGTACCAGAGCTGACATATATTTGGTTGGCTGTAGGGAGATTGGGTCATTAGATTGCCTTAGGTAGAATTTATAACCCCATAGTTTTTTTTTGCAATTGCTGTGGCAATTAGAATAATAATAATAATGATTGTTATAGCATTTATTGATGCTTGGTAATAATATAAACAACCCAGTGAAACAAGCTCAATCGGAATCAGAATTATAACGCTGTAAAACTTGAGAACATGTTTATCTGCGCACACGTCATGTATTAGACGTATGTGTATTTAAAAACTTAAGTATTTCGCTACCGGTTACTTTATTCTCGGTCGCTAAGGACCATCGTTCGAGCGCCGAAGTTATGGGTTCGTATCTCGGTGCTGATTTCACTTTTTACAATCGAAATTTTTACGTCGCAGAGCCATACGAAGCTTTAGTTGCAACAGCAAAATCTAATACGATTGGTACGACCAAATAAAAACAAATAAATATTTTGGTTTCGGCAACAAAATACTGATTCCCCCATGACACATGAATAATTTTGTTGCGCAAAATAAACTTTGATTTATTCAACAAGACGTTTTTCTCGTTGCATAGTCTCTCACTGTGTATCGAGCAGCCAATCCGTACTTAACATCTGCTTGAGTAAACAAATATAGTCTATTCGGAGTATCTTCACACGTTCTGAATAAAACCTTTGAGAAACCAACCCATGTATGGCGTATTTTGATGTTTCGTGTCATGTCACGAGCGTTTCATATTTCTGTTATTACAAAAGTATCTTAGTTTTTGTTAAAAGGAACTTTTACTTATTTGTATCCTTTAATTGCATTACTTTGTTTATCATTAATATAAATAAAAAAAGAGACAAAATAGGCGTGTTTTTAATACCTAGCAGGAGAAGGTCTTCATGCAAAATATTACGGATTAGTGTCGCCAACAAAATCTTTGGTCGCTGCACTTTAAATTCTTTGTTCGAAATATATCGTACGTTACTATAAACATATTATTTTGTTGACAAGTTTTTACGATATATTTTCTTGCATTAAATATCTGTTTAAAAACTGAAACAACAAAAGTTTGGCACAAACAAAATTGTTTTAAATAAATTATTTGGCTTTGTAAACAAATTTCACACATTTCGAGTAACTGAGGCTTGGCTGTACCAACCAAATATCGTTTATCTGAAAGAAATGACACGCAAACAAAATAATATATTTGGTTTACTGAAACCATTTTTTTTCTCGGTGCGCTTGCGTTCATTTGCGGTGTAATTGGTGTAATTGTCTGGTCTTAGTTAAGCTTTGTTAGCATGAGGTGGAGGAATAGCCTGAAAGTAGAACTTTTAGCAGAGTTTCAGAAAAATTGGAAGTAACCATGAATGGACTAAATAACTGTGAAGTNTAACGTGAGGTGAAAGTAGGGGATGGAACATGTAAAAAAACCGAGAGTAAATTGCGTATATTTCGAAAAACGCACCCACCCGATATTTTTCATGCTTTATTCAGCACAGCAGTTGGAAATCAGTTCAAAATTTATCAGCACTTATATATAGCTAGTTCACGGTATCTTTAACACTTCTGAAATAAACCTCCATTAATGATTCCTTAAATTTTAACACTACCTGGTGTTGTTTATATTGGTTTTGCCAGCAAACTTCATAATGTATGTATACTGCACAAAAATATTTCAGTGTATTTCCTAAACATATGTACTGGACTAAATAACTGTGAACTGAAGTCTATATTTCGCTGAACCAGCGAATTTTTCAATTCCGTATATATAGCTAGTTCACAGTAACGTTAACACTCGCGAAATGAAAAAAAAAAACCTCTGCACATGGCTCCTTAAAATGTGACCCAAATCACCGACGAGTATTACATATAGTTAGGGCCAGTGACTTTTCGCGTAAAAATTGGAGCACACAGTAAACTTCAATAATATATACACACCTCAGCTGTTGTTATACCTCCATTGGCTGCTGGTGCCGTGTCCGTCTTTGACCAAGCCACTCAGCACTAAGGAACTCCGACACTGAACCTTCGTGATTCGTGTGCAAACGGTTAACACGGGCCAGAAAATTTGTTTGTCAATGAAAGAAGTTGGATGAGCCTACAGTGCTTTGAACTGTATCTTGTCTCGAAATATTTTCGTGAAATATCGCTGCCCCTACTAATAGTAGTTTTGCCAGCTAATTTCATAGAGCAGTTTTTAACCGTTATACTTAACCGTTCACCCGCGGTGTCCGCAAGCGTGTTGACACGTTGCACAGGAATGATATAATCCATTCACGATTTTATTTCTACTTTTTTTTTAAGCCTTGTTTGGTTCTACTTCCAGAATATTCCTCCGCCTCATGCAGACAAAGCTTAACTAAGTTTAGAAAATTACACCAAAGGGGCAACGCAATGCATTATTGCGCACTCAGTAAAATAATATTTTTCGCAAGAATTATTTCTTACTAAGCATTACCAACACGCTCATTTTCTCCCTGTTTTAACTCGCATTAATTATGAACGAAATATTAAAATTGATAGATAGAATGTAAGTCAAAGTTAAGTGTAATAAAAAATAAGTTACTTTTATCTTAGCACAAGTGTAAAATGTTTGTGATACATGACTTATTTAGGAAACAACCAAACACGTTATATGTGGGGTGATTATTCAACATTTTATCCGAAAAGTATGAAGATACTGCAAATAAAAATATATATACATGACCTGTATTGAATACAGAAAGGAACTAGTGCTTAGTCACAAAGTACGTAAGAGTACAGAGGCAAAACAGCCTCTTATACAGCGCACCCAATCCGCACACGCCAGCAAATGGCGTGACTCACAAGCAAGATTTTGGAACGCCTCGCCGTTCGTAAATCATCGTCTGACAACCTACTCGCCAGCAGGTAGAACCGCCAATAGGGAACCTTCCCCAGCATGCAGTTGCCAATCAGACAAGAAGCCTAGAGCCTAGAGCCTCGCGCAGTCATTCGGAGAATGAGTGCGCCCACATCAAAGGAACTGCCATGCCATTTCGTCACTGCGGTCCAGTTTCCTTTGTGGATGATCTGATTTGTGGAACTTTTTAACCGTTTTTGAAAAGACCGGTTCTCACCTATATCATTGAGCATGCAGCCCGTTTCTCACTGATTGCGAGACAAGTAATGGNACCAGCGAATTTTTCAATTCCGTATATATAGCTAGTTCACAGTAACGTTAACACTCGCGAAATGAAAAAAAAAAAAACCTCTGCACATGGCTCCATAAAATGTGACCCAAATCACCGACGAGTATTACTTATAGTTAGGGCCAGTGACTTTTCGCGTTAAAATTGGAGCACACAGTAAACTTCAATAATATTTACACACCTCAGCTGTTGTTATACCTCCATTGGCTGCTGGCGCCGTGTCCGTCTTTGACCAAGCCACTCAGCACTAAGGAACTCCGACACTGAACCTTCGTGATTCGTGTGCAAACGGTTAACACGGGCCAGAAAATTTGTTTGTCAATGAAAGAAGTTGGATGAGCCTACAGTGCTTTGAACTGTATCTTGTCTCGAAATATTTTCGTGAAATATCGCTGCCCCTACTAATAGTAGTTTTGCCAGCTAATTTCATAGAGCAGTTTTTAACAGTTATACTTAACCGTTCACCCGCGGTGTCCGCAAGCGTGTTGACACGTTGCACAGGAATGATATAATCCATTCACGATTTTATTTCTACTTTTTTTTAAGCCTTGTTTAGTTCTACTTCCAGGATATTCCTCCGCCTCATGCAGACAAAGCTTAACTAAGTTTAGAAAATTACACCAAAGGGGCAACGCAATGCATTCTTGCGCACTCAGTAAAATAATATTTTTCGCAAGAGTTATTTCTTACTAAGCATTACCAACACGCTCATTTTCTCCCTGTTTTAACTCGCATTAATTATGAACGAAATATTAAAATTGATAGATAGAATGTAAGTCAAAGTTAAGTGTAATAAAAAATAAGTTACTTTTATCTTAGCACAAGTGTAAAATGTTTGTGATACATGACTTATTTAGGAAACAACCAAACACGTTATATGTGGGGTGATTATTCAACATTTTATCCGAAAAGTATGAAGATACTGCAAATAAAAATATATATACATGACCTGTATTGAATACAGAAAGGAACTAGTGCTTAGTCACAAAGTACGTAAGAGTACAGAGGCAAAACAGCCTCTTATACAGCGCACCCAATCCGCACACGCCAGCAAATGGCGTGACTCACAAGCAAGATTTTGGAACGCCTCGCCGTTCGTAAATCATCGTCTGACAACCTACTCGCCAGCAGGTAGAACCGCCAATAGGGAACCTTCCCCAGCATGCAGTTGCCAATCAGACAAGAAGCCTAGAGCCTAGAGCCTCGCGCAGTCATTCGGAGAATGAGTGCGCTCACATCAAAGGAACTGCCACGCCATGTCGTCACTGCGGTCCAGTTTCTTTTGTGGATGATCTGATTTGTGGAACTTTTTAACCATTTTTGAAAAGACCGGTTCTCACCTATATCATTGAGCATGCAGCCCGTTTCTCACTGATTGCGAGACAAGTAATGGACTCAAGTACAGCTGATATCAAAACAATTACGTGATTGCAGGACTTGAACTCCAAAATGAATGTGTGACCCTATGGGTTAAATTGAAAGCCATTGAATTTGAGTTCTTATCAGAAGTAAGAACTGGAATGCTAATGCAGTTTTGGTTTCACATAGGGGTCAGGCTCGCACAATTCCCTTAAGTGTTCGGCCCACCACGTGTTTCAACTTGTGCGGCATAAATTATTTATCCATAGCTGTTACGAACAGCCAGAAAATACTTTAATAAACTTAATGCTCTCTCAGGTCGTGTATACATTAATGCGGTAAAATTGCAAAAAAAAATTTCCCTCCAGTGTATTAAGCGCTATTATTACAGCGGGACTAAAATCATAGTGGCGTAGAGACGTTTGGGCGTCTCTTTACAACGAGGCCTTACGAGCTGTAAGAGGATGAGGCGAGGTGAGTATGGAGCGGACCCGAAATCAAAGGGCAGGAGGAAATGGGAGATCTCTGAGAAAATTCGCCCACCAGCGGCTTCGTCCAGTTGAGCCCCCCACCCCCCTGCCCCCTGGGGAATTTAACTTTGTTCAGAGAGTGGTAGAGGGGACCAATGGGCGGTGATGGGGGGGGGGGAGCTANAGTCGCTACACCAAACGTGGCATATAGTTAGGGACAGGTAATTTTCGCGAAGAGATTTCAATACCAATTGTACTCCAAAATACTTTAGTTCATATGCACTTTCGTGGTTGGATGATTTTAAATGTCACGTGCCTCAAGTGTCTGTCCGCGTATCATGGACGTTCAGTTTTGGAGTATTTTTTTACGATTGGCCCAGTTAAATAAGAACACGTCTTCTCACGTGGAAACGCGGCCAATAACCAAAGGAAGTTGTGNCACGTGGAAACGCGGCCAATAACCAAAGGAAGTTGTGTTTGTGGGCGTTGGGTATTGAAGTATATCATGGCCATAATTATTTCCGCTAAAAACACTTGTCTCTACATGCAGTCCATTCACGGTTACTTGCAACTTTTCTGAAGCCCTCATAAAGTCATACTTCCAGGATATTCCTCCACCTCATGCAAATAAAGTTTCACTTAGTATAGATAATTACACTAAAGAGACAACCAACTGTATTTGTGAGCACTCACTTTGCACGAGAACTATTTTTTACCAGGCATGACCAGCACACCAATTCTGTCTTTATTTTTATTCATATATAATTATGAATTAAATATTATATGTTATAGATAAAATATAACTAAAAGTTTAATTTGGCTAAAAAAAAAAAATTAAAAAAAAAATACTTTTATCTTCATAGAAGTATAAAAGACGCTTTCAATACACTACATATTTAGAAAACAAGCAGACACGTTTTACATGGAGTGATTTCTCAAGGGCGTGATCGCGAATAGTGTATAGTGAGGACTGGCGTGGTGGAAATGTAACTGTGTTTCATATTCGCGACCATGCTGTCAGCATTCCCAAGTATCCAGCCCACCCGCGCGTCCATCTTGAGCGTCCGTAAATTATTCCTCGGTGTCCGTGACGAAGGGGCAGTTGGCGGTCCAGCCAGCCGTGCCCTGTAACGGCTTGTCGACAGCGAGCCGAGGCGAAGCCCGCGACCACACACGTCACAGGGATGCGGGTTTA
>NQII01000375.1:91839-126244 GCA_002778355.1 Clitarchus hookeri
CTACTATCTGTCCTTCCTACTGTTTTATGGGTGACGCGAGTGAAGTATAGTAAATTCGCGGTAATTCGTCTGTTTCTGAGCATCAACTCGTCGCTGAGCAGCGCGTGGAAATAATTTACAGTCGCTTGGAGAGTGAGTGGAGATATTTAGGCGGTCGTTAACGGCGAGTTATTTAGAGCCGATGAGGGCGAAGAGAGGTAAGGATGGAGCAGCGATGTAATTAAAGAGAGGAGGAAACGGGAGATCCCTGAGAAAACCCGCCGACCGGCAGCATCGTCCAGCACGATTCCCTCATGCGAAAATCCGGGAGCGACCCGGCCGGGAATTGAACCCAGTTCGCCTTGACGGGAGGCGAGCAGTCTAACCACCGTGGCACCTTGCTCAAGTTCAGTATAAACTCTGAAACTTCATTTAACTTTTAACTAAGCCCAGTTATAATAACCGGTAAAATGTGAGTACGAAACATTAAGTCCTGAGTATCGATACACAGACCGGGATAACAATTTCTACTTATTCTTTAACTGGACGCTCCGATACATATAATAATATTACAGTTTAGTATGTTTACAAAATTATAATGATTTTATATATAACAAAAATTTTATAGTATTGGATTTTAATCTGTAACTTAATTAGCGAAATTTTGTATTTTGTTAATTTAAGGTTGTCGCCCTTCCATTTCTAGGATTTGTTGAATGTTTATTGATTTGGTTGCCAACGTGACACGTTTTTCATTTAATATGTAGAAGTTCTTAGCACAATAGATCAGTTTTTTTTCTCTTTGAAGGTTAATTTAGGCCTTGTTGTATCTCTCGCGGTGGTAAGGTCTATAACTTCTCTCGTGATGTGCAAACGATGATTTATCATGTAAAAGACGTTATTTCGCGTCTTTTTTTAGTCCGGTCATTGTGATGAGCAGAAGCCTCTTAAGAAAGGTCCAGTTCACGAGGACGTCAAGACAGGCATGATTGTAACTTTATCCAGTCTGGTGGACCAGCATGTCGTCGAAGGTCAGGATAGGATACAGGCAACAAGTCCCAAACTGGCGCTCGCCGTAGGGAATGTTGGTGTGAAAGCTGACGTGGCGTGCTCTAAGTGCCACAACTGACGTCATCCTGAACTACGCGACTGGGTCCGGCTGCGGTGAGGTCGCCGAGACGCTAGCCCACCTCCAGATTGATTGGCGTCGATAACCCTTTTTTTTTAACAGCTAAGATTACCATTTAAATGGTATCAAATTGGGACCCAGAGACCGTTTGTATAGCATCTCAAGATCTCCGACCGAGTGTACTTGATTTTGAGAAAATTTTAGTTTTATTTAACTATTTAGAATTGTAAACATCTTTATCCAAGTTTGAAATTTTTTTTTGTTATTTCAAGATTTGTCTAAGTTATACGGATAATTAGAAATGTTATCGAAATTTTCTTTTCTCCCTTAATAAAAGTTTGTAAGGTAGGGTGTAGGGTAACTTATCTAATAATATTCTTCAGTAATTCATTCCCTTTAGTAAGGTGCGCCATCAGCTGATTTCTTTAATAAACATTACAGAAAATTCTAAAGAATTATTTTTTTCTGCTTATATATCCAATTGAATGTATTTATACTTTCAATTTATTCTTTTATTTGAGTAGTTTTGGAGTGNTTTTTTTCTGCTTATATATCCAATTGAATGTATTTATACTTTCAATTTATTCTTTTATTTGAGTAGTTTTGGAGTGTATTGTGTCATATTTGAAGAGTTTTTCTGAATATGTCTTAAGGGGTTATTGTCTGATTTGACGAGGCATTTTATTTGAAAATGTGTATTTATCTTCAAATTGCTAAGGCGCCCAAATAAAGAAACTAAAACACAGCAGTAGACCAAAATTCATCAGCGTTGTTTTTTTTTCTTTTTTGTGTTAGATACAGAAATTTTATTTATTAATTTTGAAATTCTTAACCTATTTTATTCCTAAACTAGTCCTTAAAAATATTAATAGATTCTACGGTCGAGTTTGGTAACATGTTACCTTTGGGGGTGCCGCGGTGGCTCAGCGGCTATAGCACTCGCCTCCCACTAAAATTAACCTGGTTCGATTCCCTGTTGGGTCACTCCGAGATTTTCGCACGTGGGAATAGTTCTGGACGACACTGCTAGTTGGCGGGTTTTCTCAGAGATCTCCTGTTCCCCACGCACGCATTCCAGTGCTGATCCATACCATTAAGTAAAGTTATACACTAGAGTGGCCGTGGGATAGAAAAAAGTCTGACCAGTTTTTTATTTTAGTTCTTGGAATTATTCAGAGGAGCGCTAGTGCTCTCGACTGGGAGTTAGAAGGCAGCAGACGACGCAGCAGTCAAAATACCTAGCCACCCGTGCGTGTTGTCAGTTCCGCAGCTGGCAAAAGTAGGTCATCACCCTGGTCTCAGTCCACCCACGTGTTCGTTCACGTCCTGCTAAAGGCGAGCCTGTCTCACGCGAGTTATCAGTATTCGTTGCAGCTGTGAATACCCAACTCATGATTTACTAGTTGCGACCGTGTCTGTCGTATAGTTCTGTATTTGCTGAAGTTTGCAGCGACATTAACTACTATTTGGTTTTATTCACCTCAGCAAAAATGAATTATAAAAAATTTGTAACTTTCAATGTTTTTAATTCTAATGTATTAGTTTACTATAGTTTGGGTGTTCATGATAAAATACGAGTACTGTTACCACTTACAATTAGAAACTTGATCATAGTACATACATCATAGTAGCGTTCTCATTCCCTTCTTATGTGAAAGGGAATTGACAGGAAATGATTCTTCACTAGTCGAGAAATATATGTTAGCATGAAGGTCTACAATGTGACTCATTGTTTACATTTTGGGGTTGTGATCTACTACAAAGGTGATTGTTCGTACAAATAATCAGTACGTTAATTATGTCGATTCAAGTGTCATTAAGGCTGTGTCCAAACCTAGGAATGCACTTATGTTTATAAGTATACTCCACTCGGCTCGATACTTGATACATTCCGACAGGTATACTTGTTTGCATCGGTTACAGCAATTAGCCAGCTGATAAGATCTGAGCAAGANTACTTGATACATTCCGACAGGTATACTTGTTTGCATCGGTTACAGCAATTAGCCAGCTGATAAGATCTGAGCAAGAATTTTGACGAAAAACAAATACTGAAACTGTGCTGGAACGTAGGCACATAGATTTAAAATTATCAACCCATTAGGAGCTGAGGCTGAAAAGCGCATGGCAATGAAAGTGTTGCTATTAATTAATCATATAAATCTTTTCAAGAAAGGAATGAATAAGTTTTTGACGCAGTACACGCAGTAATCTAGAATGTATTTTTAAAACTAAGAAAAAACTAGAGGTAAATTTTATTTAAACACTAATAATATTATGAATAAAAATTAACTTTCGAATTTTGATATAATTGTTAGACGCATCTATGCCTTTCCTTGTAAAAAAAATGCTGTGCTCTCACTGCCCTGGACATTAACTATAAAAACATTGCCTAACCCTGTTTGTAACAAATCACGAATGAAACAGGTTTTTTTTAATCTTGTCTCTTCTAGATTATTAAAAGTTAGATGGTATAACACTGTTAAGAACTTTTCTAAGAGGCTTTTTTTCGAAAGTTAATGCCTCCATACCACTCTTTAGAAAAATAAATATTATGAATAACAATTATGAACTAGATATAAATCGCTTTTCAAAATAGTAGCCTATGGGCTGTAAGGGCGCGAGACGTACACACATTCGTTTCCCCGAGTACGTGCGTTTGCCAATTACCGAGACATGTACAACATTTACGTACTTAGACGAATGTGAACACTGTATGAGTGCGTGTGTTTACAGTTACACGAGTGTAACAAAGCATGCCATATTCTACACTGAAACCTCGAACTCATAACAGTGCGAAAAACGTTGACACTGAAGATATCATCAGTAATGATAACACTAACGAACGCATGAAAACTAGACATAATAAAGCGAGTCGTAATGTCCTACTTCAGACAACATTAGATATTTCTACACTTAACTTCGGTTGAATGCAATGACTCGGTGCCAATCGCTAACAGGTACAATTATGCATTAAGAATTATGCAGTAAGCGCTTATTTGTCATACGGAAACACGTATTCTGTATTTGCAGTTTCCAATATTCTTTTAATTTATAATTCTAGCCAATGTAAAAAGGCGGCAAGCCGGTTATGTTTACCTTGGTTCCAAACTTAACTTTGTATATCACAACCATATTAAAGTATATTATACTTCAAAGTCGACATTTTCTATCAGTGAACCTAATTTTTGTGAACAAATATAATCGTTAACATATGCACACAAACGACGTTTTAATAAATTTTATACTTACATTACTATAAATAACATTTTCCCGCCAACAACACCGTCTGCTGTGTTCTGATTGGTCGTCGCCTCACAATTTTCACTTCATATATAAAATACAACTATTTCTTTCAACGCCTAAGGAAATCCCAACCACGCACACGACCCGCTAAGTTCCATTGGAAACCAATACATAAGGTAACACACCTTCGTTTCTTCTGCACACATCTTAACGCAAAATTTAACGCTTAAATTTTCTATTTTAAACCCAGATTTACTTCAGATTTCGCAGCTTACGCTAAACGAAAGCGCAGGTGTGTTTAAATGCAGTCGAATCAAATAAATTATATTTTCATAATGTACAGTTGTTACCAAGAAGAATATAAATTATTTGTAAATATCTTCACTGTGTCAAAATTATTTTATGTATTCTGGAATGTTTGTCGTCTCCTAACCTACAAATGGACAATGATAAGAATTTACGAACAATATGTAACGAGTTGAATTATTTGTGACTTTATGGCATTCTTGTGTGTTAAATTTGTGGCATATTAAAAAAAGTATAATTTACTTTTCGAAGAAGTAGTTGTGTTCTCTGTGCCCCATGTTTTGTTGAATTAATAAATACTTCTTTCGTTAACGACCACTCATTTTGTTTACACGATTATACTATACGAACGAAATATATGTTATAACATGTAAGATCATCTTCATAAAGAGGAGTGTTAATTCATACAGCAAATTTAGTTTCGATTCGTTCATCGTGGGTATTTTCTCCTCTTTACTAACATTTCGCTATCACTTAACGTTGTTCATTTTAATTTATTAGTAAGCCACTAGCAGTATGTAGTGTATCATATTTTCAAAATAGTTTGTCTTCGGATATTTAAAAAAGGGTTTTATGAAGTTTCCGNTAGCAGTATGTAGTGTATCATATTTTCAAAATAGTTTGTCTTCGGATATTTAAAAAAGGGTTTTATGAAGTTTCCGGTGCCTAAATTCTGTGAGAGGCGTGAGTCGTTTAAGCCAGCAATACACTATATCCAATCTCTGCTACCTTCTGTTATGCCTATGGGCACCACAGAAAGCATAATAGTTACTATAGCAGGAGGAAGAAATAACGCATCAGTTCATACCCACACGTTACCTAACGTGCTAATAGAAAATTGNTAGTTACTATAGCAGGAGGAAGAAATAACGCATCAGTTCATACCCACACGTTACCTAACGTGCTAATAGAAAATTGTATATGGCAGGCAAAGGCAAAAGAACTCGCAAGGGGGCAGGGGTACAAATGCAATCAAATGTTATATTTAGGCGCTTTGTGATGCTTATGANGGCAAAGGCAAAAGAACTCGCAAGGGGGCAGGGGTACAAATGCAATCAAATGTTATATTTAGGCGCTTTGTGATGCTTATGAAAGTACGAATATTGTTTCTTTCCCCTGAAGATCACATTTATTTAGGTTTTTAAGTACAAGTACTATTAATATATGAAACATGATATGAGTAACGACACTGCTTTTGTATGGAAAACCAGGTACTGTATTCACATGTATGTACTATGGACATTTACGCCACTCATTAAAACATTTGAAAATTATTTAAACAGGAGTGGAGCCAGGAATTTCCTTTGAGGGGGGCGGGGATAGGGATTTCATATTTATATTTTTGAAAAAAATACGAAAGCTGTAATAATACAAATTAATGGTTAAAATAGTATTTATAATCAATGGGCTAATATAAAGATATGCAACCACAAAATATTATAAACATCCTTCATGTTAAAGGGGGATCACACATTTTTTATATTACAATAAAATAAACGTTGCTTTGATTTCTAATTTTATTTTTAAATATTTAATTTTTTTTTGTTTGGGGGATATGTCCCAATATCACTCTTCCCCCGGCTACATCCCTGTATTTACATATGTATCTTTAATGAGTATACTAGTAAATCTTGTGCTTTCAATAATTTAACAAGGTTTTATGGTTAGAAGGACAAAATAAGGTAAAACTATCAGAATATTAAAACTTAAGGCTTTTATACGTGCCTGTTAACATTACTCACGCTACACAGCTCAAATCTTCTACTTTAGGAACCAATAAATTTAATTGGCAAACAACCACAGCTAGTCGATTGCACTTTGCTGTTACTTACAATTATTGCTTTTAGACAAAGTGATTCTATAAATAAACTTTTTTTTAACAATAATATAAGTTATAAACAGCAATGCATCCCATAAAACAGTTTGTTGCACGACAGATATTTGATCTCTAATACCTAATAATTCGTGGCGCAGTTCTGCGCACCAACCTACTAAGCTACACACACAGCCTACAGAATGTCCTTGTGATCGTGTATATACATTACCTTACTCCACAGTTATCGCGTATTTTATAAAGTTGTGTTTATTGTTTTATTATGATCNGATCGTGTATATACATTACCTTACTCCACAGTTATCGCGTATTTTATAAAGTTGTGTTTATTGTTTTATTATGATCGTGTGAGTAATTTGCAACGTTTCCCTTTACTTACGCGTACATTTAGTTTCATTTTGTACATACATACATTTTACAGAACCCGTAATCTATTCGTAAATNCCCTTTACTTACGCGTACATTTAGTTTCATTTTGTACATACATACATTTTACAGAACCCGTAATCTATTCGTAAATGGACATACACAGGCTTGAGGTAATTACCCGGGTGTCCACTATCTTGTCTGTCCCAGCTCGTGGGTATAGCAGACATTCAGAACACGTTCTAGTGTTGTGGAGTTTAGTCTGGGAGCGACAGAAATGGAGTATGAGTGTGTGAGAGAGAGAGGGTAGATGTCACAGTGGCAACGCTGCCGACTTTCCCACGCAGCCGCTATTAAAATGGACTAGCGCTACGTGGTGTTCATACCAAGAACTACAGATTCCTACCTGCTAGAGTGGTCAGAAACTTCAACCTAAGGAAGTCCACCTCGCTTCACTCTCATTAGATCTCAAGAACCGCAATGTTGGGAGCCACCCAACCCTCTTCACGCCACTCCGCGTTACATCTACAGTACGAGTTAANATCTCAAGAACCGCAATGTTGGGAGCCACCCAACCCTCTTCACGCCACTCCGCGTTACATCTACAGTACGAGTTAACCGGTTCGTTAAACAGGCGAGCCGTTATATATATATATATATATATATATATATACAGAAAGTCCCAAGATTGACCGGCGTTACTTAAAATGCGGGGAGCACACAGAAAAAGAAGACCGGTAATTAAACAGGAACATCCTCGTTTTGGGCTTGGTAGCGAGCGTGGGTACACCGGAGGTTGACGGTGTCTTACAGCGGATGGATGATATATTAGCATTATCGTTGGCTAGCCATGAACAGTACGTGCGAGTGTTTTCAGTGACACTAGCAGAACGGCTTGTATCTGGACGCCACATATCACGGACACTGGATTAGACTTGGAGGACTCAATGCATGGCCCACCCAATCAACAGATACAAATCCCGTCGACTCGTAAGCTTGGGACCACGTCAAGGCCTTTGAGGACAGCGCCTGTTTTGAGACTGTTGGCATCCGTCATAAGCGTTTTCAGGACGCATGCCATCACGTATGCAGCATGGCTGACGATTTAAATAGAGTGTGAAGGTTCAGGAACAGAAGTTTACAAACCTATATTGATGCTCGTGGTAGACACCTACAGATTTCATCTAGCGACGGTGCGTCGACGGGTTCCTCCTAATGCATTGCCACACCTACAATCGGTCCGCTGTAAGTAGTCTCCATACTTCGGCAGGTCTGTGCTCGCTATCAAGCTCGAGATGGACATGATTGTGTTTACTTTTCAGTCTTATTTTTATGTGTACTACCAACACTGTAAGCAGATTCAGTATACTTCGGGATAGTCTATAAATGGGACCTAAGTTTATGTTATACTTTAATTTCCAAGTGGCTTCTAAATCAGTCTGCCAGTAACCCTTGTTATTAAGCTACAATTTAAGTGGTGTGCTAGTATAGTAAAGTTCATTCAGGGAATTGTGGTATGACACATCGCTTTAATTGCGGTTTTAGGTGTATATGGAAAAAAATATTATTTTTCGGTTAGTGGAAATTACACTATCGAACGTGAGGGTTTTTAAATTCCGGTTAGCGTACCAAATATCAGGCCTGTAATAATTATTTACCACCTGGCCTTGAGAAAAGAGTAAGTTTTTCATAATTGCATATCATAATGCAAATGAAAATTTTTGTTCTATAACATGAAACTAAGTTTACGTATTGTATACAAGGTTTGTAACTTCAATTCTACGTTGAGTTACTAATAACACTAGGGATTTTGCACTCATGTTATTAATAGATATTCGTTAGCACGTAGGTGGACAATGTTTTCTATATGCCTCGAAAAGGACAAAATATATTATCAGTCGAAAGAAAAAAATGAATACCTCTTTAATTGCATTGTTTAATAGCATGGCAATACTGAGTTATTTGATTTCGTATAGTATCTAGAATCAGTTCTAACTTTATCCACGATAATGCAATTGTTTTATTGTCGCCTAAAATGACACGTTTTCTACAAAAGGAATTGAATTATATGTGGATAACTTTCAGAAACACGTACTACCCAGGACATCTTTCTATATTCGTAGAGATAGAATTACAGAGCAAAAACCCTAAATTTTGTACAAGTTAGGAGATATATCTATGATCTTAATAATTACTATTTCTAAAAAACGAAAAGTAAAAAAATGTAAGAAGAGCGACACGTTTCGCCGATAGCCTTTTCCAGGAAGAAATAACGAGAACAGACCACTAATCGAGCCTCGCTGCTCAGTCAAAGGCCGTGCTAAAAAAAGGTATTGTTCCTACGCTCGTAGTTGTTTTTGAAAGATGGAAGAACATCACAGTTTCACGGAACAAACGTGGGTTTTAATGTGGGGCTTGATTTGTGTGTTTTTGAGTGGTCAATAAATTAAAGTAGTTTGCAGCGAACGTTGTATCAACAAGGAATATTAACGCTTTGAGGATGGTAAAAATTTACTACGGCATATGTAGTTGAGAAAGTTTGGCGGCTCTTAAAAACGAGGTATTGAGAGCCGATGAGGATTAAATGAGGTGAGAATGGAACAGCTCTGGAATGTAAAGCCTGGACGGATGGGAGGGCCCCGAGAAAACCACCACATCGGCATTACAGGGTAATGTCGAAGTGTAGTGTAGATATTAAAATATAATATCACAGTCCCTCGAAAATGTCAAAACTAATATAAATCTACAGGGTATAATTTAAATTTTGAACAACTGTTTCATTTTCAGGTTATGCTATTTTTGCAAATTATTACACGATTTAATTCATATCCACTGAGAATTTGTCAGAGTTGGTGAATGAGTGAAGAGATTTGGGTGGCTCTTAACATCGAGGTCTTGAGAACTGATTAGGGTGAAGCAAGGTGCGTATGGAGCAGCGCCGGAATGAAAGGTTGGGGAAAACGGGACATCCCCGAGAAAACCCGCGGGGAATCGAACCCGGTTGGCGTATGTGGGAGGCGAGTAGTCTAACCACTACACCACTGTGGCCCCGGAAATCTGTTAAAGAAAAAGGAAAACTTTATTANATAATCTGGTAAAGAAAAAGGAAAACTTTATTAGTGAAGCAGATTTCAAGAACGGCTTAGCGCCAACTTTGAAGCGTAAGTCCCATGATTAAATTTATTTTAAAAGTAAGTTACTTACTCCGTAAATTAAAAAAGCAAAGTGTGCGGAAAAAAACTCGAGGTCAGTACCCTCTAGGTTAAACTTTACAGTTTTCTGTGTGTTGGCATCCCTGGTGGTTTTTTTCTTTTTCGTTTTATAGCACGAGGTTCGGGCGTTGGTTTTGTGTTCGTTTGTAATTGCCTCAGCATCTTCAGCGTGATTTAGAATGGAATGTGNAAACCCGCGGGGAATCGAACCCGGTTGGCGTATGTGGGAGGCGAGTAGTCTAACCACTACACCACTGTGGCCCCGGAAATCTGTTAAAGAAAAAGGAAAACTTTATTAGTGAAGCAGATTTCAAGAACGGCTTAGCGCCAACTTTGAAGCGGTAAGTCCCATGATTAAATTTATTTTAAAAGTAAGTTACTTACTCCGTAAATTAAAAAAGCAAAGTGTGCGGAAAAAAACTCGAGGTCAGTACCCTCTAGGTTAAACTTTACAGTTTTCTGTGTGTTGGCATCCCTGGTGGTTTTTTTCTTTTTCGTTTTATGACACGAGGTTCGGGCGTTGGTTTTGTGTTCGTTTGTAATTGCCTCAGCATCTTCAGCGTGATTTAGAATGGAATGTGNCACGAGGTTCGGGCGTTGGTTTTGTGTTCGTTTGTAATTGCCTCAGCATCTTCAGCGTGATTTAGAATGGAATGTGGTTCCACTAAAAAAAAAATAACGCAAACGTACATGTGCTTGAATTCTCGCCCGTCTGAAAACATAAAAAAAGAGAGAATTTCCACGGTATTTTATTTCACACAATGATGTTGGTGTAGTGCTTTCATTTGAGGAAGTTTCGGAAAACTGAGAATAACTCTTAGTGACGTCCTCCGTTTGCTGCTATGTTAAAGCTTGTTCACGTTCAAATTGAGTAGTTTTGAGAGCGGCCTCATGAAAATTCCTACCGTTCGCTGCGCATATTTTAACGAAGCACAGGTTGGCATAGCTACAGAAATAAGCAGCGAGTTAATAAAAGTGTTTCATTGAGTTGCCGCATTAACGAAATTGTAAGATTTCGATTGTTGGCTATTGCGTACCCAGTTTCACTCTTCATCCGGCGTCGCTTTCGTATACATAGGCTCGAAGTCATGTGTCTGCGGAAGAAAATGCTATAATTTTCAGTTCTTGTTTGAACGTTGCTGCAGATAAAGGGTATTTATTTAAGAACTTTAGATAAAGGCGCGAATAAAATTCCCGCATATTCTCTTTTCGCTCGTATGTCATAAATGTTACAAGGTTAAACTAAGCCTTTTTGAAGGTAACCTTCAAAAATTTCTTCGTGAGCTCAGATATAACAAGCAAGTTTATAACAGTGCCCTGAGTTACCGCCTTCCTGAAATTGTACGTTTTGAATTGCTGGCCACTAATTATTTGTATTTTTTTTTAATTTTAACACATTGAGCGGGAAAAAGCACAATGGGGACATGAATTTGTTCCTTACATTATCACATTGTCACTTGATACAGCCTTCAACTCCGGCCATCGTACCTGCGATGGTGTTAATGTTGACACGTGTCTGAAAAATACTTGGCGAACAAAAAGGAATATTTTCTCCGTGATTTTAAACTGAAAGAAGTTGAGTATGCTTAACGCCTCGTTGACAACAAGGTCGTCAGAGACGAGCCCAACAGAAGTATACCAACCATAGACTAAAAAAATAAGTATGCCAATTTTCGTCTTCTGCGCATGTAGACAAATAACATTGACTTATCCATCTCTGATAGAACTGTCAAAGTCACGTTGTTACGAACTAGCTTTTCAGCCAATTCGTACTTGAAAGAATGAGGGTATTGCATGCTGGGGGCGTATCTCAAATAACGACTCGTTAATTCGGTAGAGCACAGAAAATAGTATAAGGTTTATTAAACGCAGATTTTATACATTAGCTATTTAAGTTACCATTGACCGGGGGAGCTTTACATTNATAGTATAAGGTTTATTAAACGCAGATTTTATACATTAGCTATTTAAGTTACCATTGACCGGGGGAGCTTTACATTTAATTTAATATTATGTTTATTATTACTTCACTCACGCCATTTTAAACAAACCTAACCGGAACGTCATCACCATTTGTNAATTTAATATTATGTTTATTATTACTTCACTCACGCCATTTTAAACAAACCTAACCGGAACGTCATCACCATTTGTTATGAGCCTGGGTGGCTCATAACAAATGGTGATGACGTTCCGCACAGCAGAGCATACCGTCCAATGAGAAAGCTTCCTTACGCGTGGGAGACATCATTCGCTGTTGAGACTCTAATCCGTAGCCGTATAAACCGCTGCTGCCAGTAAGATAAAGTAGGCACAGATTTTAATTGGTGCCGATGTGTGACAATACGTCGTATCGATATCAGTACAGTTACGAACAAACGTTTGGTTTGCTGCAACGCCTAAAATTACAGATTTATCAGTGACTTAAAGAGTTAACAGTTGTGTATTCTGATTCCAAGCGAATTGCACTGGCCTGGTAGTAAAACCTCACTGCACTCCACTAATTCACCAGTAGATAACAGCTCATTAACTGAGGTTTCATTAAAATAATTGTACCAATTGAAGGGACCGTGGTGGTGTAGTGGTTAGACTGCTCACCCACCTGGGCGAACCGGGTTCGATTCCCGGCGGGGTCGCTCCCGGATTTTCGCATGTGGGAATCGTTCCGGGCGATGTCGCTCGTCGGCAGGTTTTCTCGGGGATCTCCCGTCCGTCATTCTGGAGGTGCTCCATACTCACCTCGCTTCATCCTCACCGGCTCTCAAGACCTCGATGTTCAGAGACGCCCAAATCTCTTCACACACTCACCACTAATTGTAATTGCCGATTCAGATTTAGAGTGTACGGGTTAGCTTCGGTAATGCAGCCGTCCCGCACAAGTACACTGCAGACAGGAACCGCTGCTGGCACGGTGTCTCGGTCGTTTATCGCTACCTCCCCCCGCTATCCAACATCGAACCTTCTCTCCCCTCTCTGCCCCAGGAGCTCAGCGCAACCCTTGACCCGGCCGTGCAGTGCCCTCGAGGACGCACTCGGCCTCAACAAACGTCCTAACGAAGGGAGAAGTCTCGCCGTAAGAACCCTCCTTCCCTTCTCCTTGCCCTTTATCTTGCCGAAAATTACCCCTTCACCCCTCCACTGAGCAACACCAGTCCCTCGTTCCACTGCGCACAGCGGTAACTCCCAAGTTTGCACGTGCCTACTGAAAAAAAAACTATTATTTTAATTAATATTTTAGTGACAAGTGCATAGAAAATCTGCACAGTCCACTCACGGTCACTGCATACTTTTCTGAAGCCCTGATAAGTTCTACTTCTAGGGACATTATTTTGCCTAATGCAAACAAAGATTAACCGAGTCTAGAAAATTACACCAAAAAATTCAACGCACTTCATTCGTGCGCAGTCAGTTAAATATAATTTTGCATAAGAACTATTTCTTACTAGGCACTACAAACACGCCTATTTTCTCCCTATTTACCACATAAAGTAAAAATTAAATATTATAACATGGATAAAATATAAGTACAAGTATAGTTTAACCAGAAATAAGGGACTTTTGTGTCAACATATTTATAAAAACTTGTGATACACGACATATCTGTAACGGCCAAGCACGTCACACATGAAGGGAGTTTTCAAATGTGTTATTTAAAAAATGTGAAGAAACTGCAAATAGACTATAGCACGCCAAATTGCACAGTATTCTTTACACTCGATTCGGTGTCATTCGTTTATCGATGTTTGCCCACAAGGAGGGCCCAATTTATCTTCTCACTTGGTTCCACATGATTCGGCAGTCGTATCGATCATCTGTTTCATATCGGTTCAAAATCCTGAAGAGCGTGCCAAATAAGCTCTGGTCAAATTGCAAACGCAATACAGACACATTTGTGCATGAAGTGTAGTTAGGCACGCCCGTTCTCGCGAAAAAAAATTGGTTACTGTTTAGTTGTATTTCAAAACACATCTGCTCATATCATCTTTCACGGGTGGATGGTTAACCTGGTATCTCCGTCATCTTGTAACTACCTACATTCCTCCATAACTTAATTTACAGATTCAGTATTTAAAAACCAATCTCGTCAAGGCTCAGGGAACATTTTAACATTTATATCGAAATCCAACTTCTCCTTGCGTGAATCGTTTCACAGAGGTAATCAGAGGTTCCCTCATCATTGAATTACTTCTGCCCCGCATGGGGAAATATTAATACATCAAACACCGTTCAAACTTCGAACATGGATTTAATTAGTTTTGAATGTAATATCATTCTTTGATTTTTTTGTAAGTCTGGTCATAAAGTTTAATTACAAAATGTGTAAAATATACGTCTATAAAAAAAAGTTTAAAATTAATGATACTTGTGACCGGTATTCGCACAGCAAGACATCAGAGCGCGGTTTTCTTTGAAACTAATCTGATTTGTGGAATTTTCTCCACCTGCTTGACACGAATGGTTAAAGATAGTATCCCCGATAGCGCAGCGCCTAGTTCGTCGGTTGCAAGAAAAATGTGGGACGTAGGTACAGTCCGTACCAGAAATTAATGTCCGACCGAATTGGTTCATCTATACAGCATAACTGTCCTAACTGCCACAGGAACAGTTGTTTTACACCCGCGGCGACAAAAAAAAAACGTTCGCGTTCGATTCGACAACGTTCAACGCCGCTGATAGTGGTTCCGTTTCTTACGTATATACAGAAGTCACTAACGCAGAGATGCTGTGAATGAAGTGAAGAGACTTGTGTGGCTCTTAACATCGACGTCTTGAAAACCGACGAGGGTGAGGTGAGATGAGTGTTTAGCAGCACCGGAATGCAAGGGCGGGGGAAACGGGATGTTCGTGACAAAACCCGCCGGCCAGTGGCATCGTCCGTTAGGATTCCCGCACGCGAAGATCCAGGGGAGACCCCGCCGGGAACCGAACTCGGTTCGCCTTGGCGGGAGACAAGTACTCTGACCACGACACCACCGTGGCCCCTTTACAGAGGAGATAACTACACACAGACGAAATGGCGAGGCGGTTTCTTTGATGTTTTGCGTAGCCGTATCTGATTGGCTGAGCGGGGCTTTGGGAACGCGGGCCTCGTGTCTGATTGGCTACTGCGTCCTGCGTGAGGTTCCACATTGGCTATGGGCAGCCGGCTGGCGGGCAAATCTCCAGGCGCTGATTGGCGAACGGCGTTCTGACGAGTTGCCGACTGGTGACGCCATTGTTCTGACGTGTGAAGCTAGAGTTCGCGCAAAAAGCGGCTGTTTTACTGCTGTAATCTTACTTACTCTGTGTCACTAAGGTTTTTCGTTAATACACACCACGTTCTCGTTTGTTAAGATTTTTTTTTCATTTAGGGAAATTTTTACCATATGTATGAAGACCTCAGTATTGCAGCACTAGTCTGACTCAATCATTTAGATGTAAGTCTAACTTATCAGCGCTTCGTAGTATTTTAATGGTCCTAACATAAATGCCTATTTAATTATTTAATTCTTCTTGATTTTTTTGGGGCCACGGTGGTTGAGCGGTTAGTCTGCTCGCCTCCCACCAAGGCGAACCGGGTTCAATCCCCGGCCGGGTCACTGCCGGATTTTCACAAGTGGGAATCGTGCCGGACAATGCCGCTGGTCGGCGGGTTTTCTCGGGCATCTCCCGTTTCCCCCCGACCTTTCATTCCGGCGCCACTCCATGCTCGCCACACTTCGCCACACTTCACCCGCATCGGCTCTCAAGACCTCGCCGTTGAGAGTCAATACTGATATGCCCTGGAGTCCACGGATATTCTGTGTAGTATTTTGCTTATCCGCCGCGAGTAGCTGAGCTGGTTGCGGGTAGGCCTTCAGGAAGATCGAGGAGCAACAGAAGCAGGTGAAAGGGACACGAAGAAAGCCAGGGCTGATGCGACGTTCAATCAATAACACGTTAGAGTCTGTGCACCCAGGACGCGGCGGAGAGCTCGGCCGCATCGTGAGACGAGGGATGGAACTCGTATTAAGTATCCCGCCTACCTGGTGCTTGAACTGCCTTGCAGAATGTTTCAAATACACGCCTTCCTGCGAAACTATTAAACAAACGTCCAAAGTGCTGATCTACGAAAGGAACACACACTCCAGGCGAGGGTTGCTGAGTACTTTAAAAAATGTCACACACGTCAGAAACGCCATTTCAGAGTACACCAAAATGCACTTCAAAGCACTGTTTCTCAAAATACGCGCGTCAGATACACACAAAACTACTTAGGTCCCTGCACATAACCTTCCCGTAGACTTTCCACCAATAAAATAGGGTCCCCGCTGAAAGCCACATAGCGGCACTCAGTGCGACTGTAAAACTGCACGTCAGTCCAGAGCCTTGCGCTTAGCGGCGATGGCGCGCTTGAAGCGCGTGGCAGTGTCGCCCTTATCGTTCTCGCGCTTCTCGGCCTCAGAAGCGGAAAAAAAAACTCCAGGTAGGCGGGGTCCTTAAGACTGTCACACGTTGCTGGTGATGTTACGCCTCTTTACACTTCTCCCTCAAACAAATTTAACGCGACCACACACGCTTACGCGGAAGGGGCACGCATCGTGCCACGGACAACAAACCCACTTAATTGGCCCCTCTTTGTCGGTTGCCAAACCCCGTTCCCCCCTCCTTTTACCACCTCCCCCGGGACCACAGTTCGCTTGAACATGAACGAGTTTGTTAATTGGAAAGCGCCTCCCCTTTGAGCACGCAAAACTGCCAACTGCTCGCCGCGAGAGAGAAGAGCTTTCGAGGGGAAACACAAGCTGCGCGTTCAGTCATCGAGTCCACAATTGTGGACATGTTGCGTGTGAAGGATGTTTACGACCAGTGCTGTACACAGCGAGGAATGGTACCCAATCCTTTGAAAGTCTTACCGATGGGAGGGGCCGTGGTCGTGTAGTGGTTAGACTACTCGTCTTCCACCTAGGCGGACCGAGTTTGATTCCCGGCGGTGTAGCTCCCAAATGTTCACATGTGAGAACCGTGCCAGGTGATGCCACGGGTTTTCTCGGGGATCTCCCGTTTCCCCCGCCTCTTCATTCCGGCACTGCTCCATACTCATCTCTCTTAGCCCTCATTGACTCCAAAGACCTTGATGTAAAGAGTCACCCAAATCTCTTCACTCGCTCTTACCGATGGGTAGACACCTGACATATTCGCGAGTTCAATGACCTGCAGACTAGACTCTGCAGACTTATGTGCAAATATGCTGACATTAACTGCACATTGGTTGTCTGCTGTCACAGTGAAAGGCGACGATTGGGCTTGCGTTCTCCAGGAGGTATCAAACACAGTGTGAACCAGTGGCTAACGTTATATAAACACAGGTGTTTTGGATTCTAGCTTGTCCCAAAATGAATCCGCGAATTCTTCAGGTCTCTACCGACGGGTGATCTCATTTCTCAAATTTACCACACATCTCGTTTATGACTGTCTGATGGTAACGTCTTTGAGCCCGCAGAACATTGTACGCTGGCAGCAAAAAGTATACTAGGCACAAGGAAAGTGTGCATCAAAATAATTACACTATTGCAACACTTCGTCTCACTAATTACCGCGTGACCGAACAAATTAATTCATTTCATCCACCAAGACTAATCAGGATAATGAACTGAAAGGATTAAAGTGGAAAGTTCCTGTTGCGGGGATGAAAAAAAATAGTTAAAATACCACTTTGTTGCCGGGATCGAACCGACGACTACCAGCATGAGAGTAGAATACGTAATACCATGACCACACACGCCACATAAGACAGCACCAATACGGATGCGCGTGTTACGTCACATCCGACGCCGAACTGCGTGTAGGTACCTACTTACATATGATGGTTAGCAAAAAAAATCAGTCATCTTAAGTAGACATACAGAATATTTCATAACATAACGCGTTCGTAGAATACACCTGAACAGTTTATATAGAACGTATTTAAGTTAAAAACCACAACACAAATAACAACCGTTACTACAGAAATACCAATTAAGTTGCATGTTTTAGAAAAATGTATATATTTTATGCCGCTGTAAAATATTTCGCAAAATTAAGTTCCTCTTAAGTTAAATAAATTAATTAAATGCTTTGGTCATTACAGTTAGGACGTATTCCCCTTTTAGATTATTTGAAATACACATGCGACAAAAAGTTCTTGTTAAGCCATTAGAATGATTAAAATTTAGGTAAGAAAACATATTTATACATTTTTCATATATGGATTTTAATACGTTTATAAAAATTGCAGCCAAATAAATTAAAAAAATTAATACATAGATACAATGATATAACGGAACGTAACATTTTTTATTAAGTACATTTATAAAAGTTAGACCACAGATAATTTTTTTTTACATAAAAGCAAAGCAGTTGCCCAACTTGACATTTCTTTCTGCAAAATGTACTTTCTGGAACATCCAAAACAAAACTTCAAAATTAAGCGAAAAGAAATAATTTTTTTTATTAAATGAAAATTTGTAGGTATTTCTTGCAAGCTGTAATAATTACGTTGCAACGTGTAGTTGATAGCGTACCAATGGCTTACAAGAACGCAATTGTGTTACATGCGAGTTAGTTTCGGCCTGAAAACACCTCTTCGTGTCTCATGCAATTTCCTTTCTGTCTAATCTCACAGCATACACATTTTACTGTAATGTTACAACGTTCGTTACAGTGGTTTAATGTCTTATGTAATCAAATGTTTAACATTGCCAGGAAGATAAACTTTGTTTGCGAAGTATGTTGAAAGAAATATGTTTTTATGTTCTCAATATAAACTGATTTTGATATGAAATTATGTTAAGCATGTATGCATATTTTGTTATTAATGTTATCTTCAGCGTAATGAAACATTAAGTTGTGGTAACATTATTTAATTGCCGTGTTAACATTAACAACTGGACAGTATATTCACATTATAATAATGCACGGCCTTGTAAACGTTTAAAACTTGTTATTTTGCCACAATATTATTAATATAAGTTTTATACTAATGTTCAAAGGAATAACTCAATATTAGCAGTAATGGCAGTATTTATTCTGTGTATTGTGGCTCGTGTTTACACATAAACTGTGTTGTTTTGTTTGCTGGAAATAAGTCTCGTTTAATGTGCACATGTTCTAGCGTGTTTACCACAAGTATAAAATGGCAAACTACATTCAATACACCGTCTTTAACGAACGCGGTATATTAGAGATCCACTGACACTAAAGCGTGATCGACGAAGAAACAGTGTCGAACGCCGAAGATATTCAAGAAAATAGGCGCACGCATTTTAAAGTACTCGCTTAGTATACACGAAAACTGTTAACTCGCAAACACTTCTGCTGTGATAAACCAGGCGGGTCTTGATGTAATCTAAAACGCAACAGTGTGGTTTCAAGATTATCTTGACAACAGACAACCATCGACACGCCCACTGGTGTGGAGAACTTTGTTAACGATAAAGGCTCTATAAAAAAGGCGCAGAATGTATTAAAGAAAAATTAACACCTGGGAGCTCGTAGGGGGCCGCGGTGGCTGCGTGGTAAGACTACGCACCTCCCACAAATGCGAACCGGGTTCGATCCCTGGTCGGTTCACGCCCGGATTTTCGCAAGTGGGAATAGTGCCGGACGAAGCCGCTGGTCGGTGGATTTACTCGGGGATATCACGTCACTCCCCCCACTTTTGCGTTCCAGCACTGCTCCATTCTCACCTCATTTCATCTTCATCAGCTCTCTGGGAGTTCGCGTATACTTCGAGAAGGTACAAACACCATGTACGATTACTAGCAGTAGTGAAATTTCGCGAAAATATTTCAAGGCAAGTTATATTTCAAAACACTGTAGGGTCGTTTACCTACCTTGATTTGAAGAATTACTTTTTTACGTGTGTTAATTGTCTGCACACGAATCACGCACGAGCCGTGCCTATGTTGCCGAAATCTGAGTGCCGCAGTCAAATATGAAAACGCCTTCTCGAGCAGACAGCAGCCAATGGCAGTAGAAAAACTGCCATTTGGTGCTTAGAGTATTGAAATCTATCGTGTACTCATATTTTTTCGCGAAAAATTACTAGTTTACGATTACGTTTAGTTTATCACCAGGGGCAGTGATATTTCGCAAAAAGATTTCGAGACAAGATACAGTCCAAAGCACTGTAGGGTTGCCCAGCTTCTTTGATTGGCTAAATAATGTTCTGGCCCGTGTTAACCGTTTGCGCAAGAATCACGAAGGTCCAGTGTCGGAGTTCCTTAGTCCCGAGTGGCTTGGTCAAAGACGGACATGACACCAGCAGCCAATGGAGGTATAACAACAGCTGAGGTGTGTATATATTATTGAATTATACTGTGTGCTCCGATTTTTACGCGAAAAGTCACTGGCCATACTTATCACTAACACTTAAGAGACAGTTAAAGGTAAATATTAACTATTCCCTCCATAGCAATCAACAGACTTTTGCGTTTGTCTTAATAGGTTTTCCTTCAGTTCGGAGAGTAAAATCATGTTGCTCTTTTGAAAGTACAGGATTTTGTTTGTTGCTTAAAATCGCTTTAAGTGATATCTCTGAAACTGGATAAGTGATAAACCAATTACTCAGAGCAGCAAACAGCCAAACCGTCGTCTGGATTCGGCAACTAATTAAGTATTATTCCTATTAAATAACACATGAATTCCCTTTTAAAGTGCCAACAGACGGGGACATAATTTTAAAAATAACGTATAAATTAAACAATGTCGGACTGAGATCACACGCTGGCATATATAACTAAATAACTAATGAACCACATGGAAGATAAATGCGTATGAATTTATGTTGCTAGAAGAAGGTTATTTATTTTTTTTAAATGTCATTTCACTATCAGAATCACTTTAGTTGTTATTCGTGTTAAATGATTTTATCTGGCGTTAAATAGTTTTGTAGATTCATTAATTATAGTAGATACGAATAAACACAGCTCCAGGTAGAACCTAGTTGGTCTGAAATAACGGTTTGAGCTCTTGTCTACAGCATAATACAAGTACACATTCTATTACATTTNTAGAACCTAGTTGGTCTGAAATAACGGTTTGAGCTCTTGTCTACAGCATAATACAAGTACACATTCTATTACATTTCTGAACAAACTTATATACATTTCGACAGTTACACCCAGAGAAATACAACAACGAAGAGTAGGCAATTGAAAGTTACTTGGAAGCAGAAGTGTAAATGGATAATGGGCACGAAAAAAACCTGGTGTTTCTCCTTAGTTTCGATGTGCACATGCTGCTTTACACACAGAAATGGCATCAGCAAACTGTTTTGCCGATTTTTGTAACCGTTCTTACGTTTGTAATGTTACTAACCACCATCTAATTGGTAAGCGATCATGATTAGTAATATAAAGTCTAATTAATAGAGACCTGAAAAATTCGCTAATTCATTTTGAGACATGCCATAATTCGAAACACGTGTTTTGATATAACTTTAGCTATTGGTGCACACGGTGTTTGACACCTCTTGGAGAACGCTGGCCCAATCGCCGCCTTCCACTGTGACAGCAGACAACCAATGCGCATTTAATATCGGCATATTCGTACATAAGCCTGTAGAGTCTAGCCTGCAGGTCATTGAACTCGCGAATTTTTCCGGTCTCTACTAATTAAACATTAATCTTATATATTCGCTGCAAGCTGGACCGTAGTTTAATCTGCAGCCTGCATAAGTTTCACGTTCTGTTGAGTTTACAGTATTTGCTGTTTTGAGGGTTATTCAAAAACAACTGCAGATCGTAGGGCTGACCAAATACTTTNTGTTGAGTTTACAGTATTTGCTGTTTTGAGGGTTATTCAAAAACAACTGCAGATCGTAGGGCTGACCAAATACTTTAAGAGTTTTTCAAGGCAAACTAAGCACCTTTGAAAGGACTGCTCAATATCTACTTGTATGAACATTGTGTGTTTCTTACACCGTACTTAAAATTAACATTGCCACGGACATGATCACGTTATTCATGCGATGACCAAGCGAAATCGTAAATTTACAGCAAACGTAAATATGTCACAAATGTTCTTTTTCATCACACTTACATGCTCTAAAAACACACAAAATAAAACACTTTATTTCAGTACTCACGACTCTTTACCTAGCACTTCAANTGTTGAGTTTACAGTATTTGCTGTTTTGAGGGTTATTCAAAAACAACTGCAGATCGTAGGGCTGACCAAATACTTGAAGAGTTTTTCAAGGCAAACTAAGCACCTTTGAAAGGACTGCTCAATATCTACTTGTATGAACATTGTGTGTTTCTTACACCGTACTTAAAATTAACATTGCCACGGACATGATCTCTTTATTCATGCGCTGACCAAGCGAAATCGTAAATTTACAGGAAACGTAAATATGTCACAAATGTTCTTTTTCATTACACTTACATGCTCTAAAAACACACAAAATAAAACACTTTATTTCAGTACTCACGACTCTTTACCTAGCACTTCAAATTAAACGTTAAGGCGTGGAACTACTTTCACTCCGTCGGGACCAACTTTGCTTGGCGCATGCCAAACGCTGTGACCGTGAAAATATTTGCAGGTAATTGCAGTGACATTTTTCAAAGGTGAAGTGCTCACGTTATCGTGAACAACTTGTAATACCGGTTTCTAAAGCCCATTCACGGTTTCTTCACGATTTTGAATCATACCTTTGAAAAACCACCCATGCATGACGTGTTCCGTTATTTCCTAAATATGTCATGTAGCGCAAGCGTTTTATACTTCTGTTAACGAAGAACTACCTTAATTTTGGTTAAATTAAAATTTTACTTATATTATATATAAATTATAATATTTCACTTGTAATTCANAGAACTACCTTAATTTTGGTTAAATTAAAATTTTACTTATATTATATATAAATTATAATATTTCACTTGTAATTCAAATAAATAAATACAATGAGAAATCAGGTGTGCTGGTAACGCCAGCTAAGAAATAGTTCTTAAGCAAAATGTTATAACACTGAGTGCGCACGAATGCGGTGCGCAGTCCCTTTGGTGTAGTTTTCTATATTCGGTTAAGCTCCGTTTGCCTGAGGCGGAGGAATATCCTGGAAGTAGAACTTAAGCAGGGCTTCAGAGAATTTGGAAGCAACCGTGAACGAACTGTACGACGCGCGCGTACATTCTGCTCGTCTGCTGGATCGGATTCTGAAGGAGACAGATATCTCCGTGTCGCTGTTAGCTTCCTCGGCAAGTGGGAGAAGACAGCTTGGGAACGACGTGGTAATGGGCAGGACAGATCTGGCGTGCCATAGGAGACGCCGAGAAAAAAGAAAAAAAAGAAAAGTACGCTTCTCGCCTCACTGTTTCTTTTCCTCTCCCTTTCACGGAGTCTCTCTTTTCTCTCACAGCGTCTCAAGATCACTTTCCGAAAAAAAAAAAAAGAAAAACACACGCTCCTCGGGCGATAGGAACGTCGAATACAAACTACGGGATCGCTTGACAAAATTTGGAACGAAAATGGAGGGTGTGCCTTCAGGCGTATACACTTTATGGAAATATTCTTTCTTCTTCGGAAAGTATTTGTATTTCTATCAAATTTTTCACTCAGAAGAAATAATACTAAAAATCAATCCGGTAGAATAAATATTGCTTTACTTTTTCCCCTCGCAGGTACTGCAAAAAATATAAAAAGTTAGAAAGTTGTGAATAAATAAAGTATACAGCTTGCAAAGTTGTAAGTCTCCACGTGTGTCGTAGCATGCGGTATACTGTCAGTATATTCGCTCTTTTTAAAACAAACATTTGAAAAATCACCCCTTATATTATGTGTTCGATTTTTTCCTAAATACGTCATGTTTCACAAGCGTTTTATACTTCCGTTTAGCATAAAAGTATCTTATTTTTGGTTAAATTTAACTATTACTTATATATTACCCATACATTTTAATATTTCATTTGTAATTAATATGAACTAAAACGGAGAGAACATAGGTGTGTTGCTAATGGCTATAAGTAGGGACTAGAGACCTGAAAAATTCGTGAGTTCAATGACTCGTAGGCTATACTCCATTTTCGTATGCAAAATTATGCAGATATCACTCACTGTTCATTGGCTGCTTGTTGTACTAGCGGAAGACGGTGATTCGGTCTGCATTTTACTGTGTATTTGCTATTGGCTCAGAGTTGTCCAAAAGGTGTAATTAGCGGGTGGACAAAAAGCATTAGCAATACAAACGTACGGGGATTTGAATTATAGGCAGAGCTTCGGAAAAATTGGAAGTAACCATGAATAGACGGTACATGATGTTTCATGAGTGAGTGAAGAGATTTGGGCGGTTTTTAACATCATAGTCTTGAGAGTCGTTGACGGTGAAACGAGGTGAGTATGAAGTAGCGCCGGAATGCAAGGGCGGTGGAAACGGAAGATCCCTGAGGAAACCCGCCTATCAATGATATCGTCCGACTGGATTTCCACATGCGAAAATCCGAGGGAGACCCCGCCGGGAATAAAACTAGGTTCACCTGGGTTGGGGGGGGGGAGAGTAGTCTAACCACTACACCACCGCGGCCGGCCCCTTGCATGGCTTTTCAAGTGTTACAACTTTCGTTCAAGTAATTAATATAAATAATTTCAAACGATTACGGAATGGAATGTTTCGTGCTTCGTAGTGTAATATTTTCCTTTGACTTAATTAAATGCTACGGATGTTTTACCAGACTCTAAACTCAGCCATGCCCATGTGTGTGAATTGTCATGTTTACCTAAACAAACCCCATCCCTAAAAACATTTACTAGAAGCTGTCTGACCTTAATTGAACACTTTTGAAACACCTGTTTGCAATCTACTTGTATTACCGTTTGTACTCTTCCACCATACCTAAATTTATCATTGCAATGGACCAGATCACTTTATTCATGAGTTGATTAATTCCAACTGCGAACTTGCTGCGAACTTCAAGCTCTTACTAATATTTTACTTCTTGTAAAGTGCAAAAAAAAAGTAATTAAATATTATAAGGTAACTGTCCATAAATTACAACGCCACACTTCTATCGGATGTTCACGGTTAATTTAGCACTTTTAAAATAAACCTTTAGATAATGTCACTGCCTCTCTCGCAATGATAAAATCCGATTTGATGATCGATTGTCTTCAGTCGATATCTCGCGGTGGAGCCGTGTGTATCGGCAGGTAGCAGTGCGATCAGCGATACTATCTGATAAAAGTTAAATCCACTCTTCTTAAATAATACTATAGGGTTTTCACGGTAAACTGATCACTTTTGAAATCTCTGCTTGATATCTACGTGTATGTACAATTGGTATTCTTCCACCTCGTGTGAAATTGGCATTGACGTGGGCCCCGATCACTTTATTTACTCATCGGGCAAGTGAAACTGCGGAATTATCATACAAGTAAAATATTTCACAAATATGCTCGTTCCTGGACTAATATGCATTAAATAGATCAGAACACAAAATAAAAATATTTTTGGTGTTCACGTATGTTTACCCGGCACTTGTTATTGCACGTTAAGAGATGGAACTACTTTCCCTTCATCGTCACCAACTTTACTGGGCGCTTGCCAGTCGTTGTGCCCGTTAGAATGTATATAGGTAAGGGCAGTGACACTTTTAAGCGGTTGATTTCAAAAGCGCTTAATTAACTGTGAACAACATAATATTAATAATAATTACGCCAACATGTTTTTCGCGAAAAAGATTCCACGACTAGTTGTAATGCAAAACACATTAGTTCAAAGCAAATTTCGTGGTTGGAAGATGTCAACTTTCACGCGTCTTACGTGTCTGTCAGGAATTCACGGACGTTAAGTCTGATTGGCCCAGGAGAATAGAACATTTCTTCTCACAAAGAAACCCAGCCAGTAGCCAATGGAAGTTTGCAAGTGTGCAGGTACGAAGTCAAAGTCTAGCATGTGCGTAAATCTTTTCGCGAAAAACATGTGGCCCTAATAAAAATAATAATAATTTTTATTATTTCCTTTGATATGCCGATGCTAAGCAAAACTGAGTGAGAAAGGTTTGAGAGGCGGAATGTATTTGTGCACGGAGAGGGAGAGGGGGGAGGGGAGAGGACCTCGAAAAAATCATCAACGAACAGCTACACCAACCTTGTTCTCCATGTGCGAAACATTGCTTTGATTCCGCTGGAAATCAGACCAATTTTAGCCGCGATGGCAAATAAATGGTCTGACCACTTCGCAATCTTGGATATGCCAACTAGGAACATAATGTGCCTAGAATTGGGAAGGAAACCGATAATTTTAAATAAATTCCATTGCAGTCAGCTACTATAGAAAACACTGCCTCCCGCGTGTGATTTATATGTCCATACCGCCACTAGGCCAAACCGCAGAGGTAATATGGTGTAGAGTAACCATCTTCGTGCCCAAAAAATTTCTGGGGTCGCAGTAGCGCAGTGGCTAGGGCGCTCGCCTCCCACCAAGGCGAATCGGTGACGATGCCGCTGGTCGGTTTGTTTCCTCGGGGGTATCCCGTTTCCCCTGTCGTTGCATTCCTGCGCTACTCCACATCCAACTCACTTTACCTTCATTGGCTCTCATGACATCTCTGTTAAGAGCCACCCAAATTTATCCACTCCAACCCTTTTCTTCGTCTGTAACTCTAAAAAACACCTGGTGTCTTCGACTTAAGTCAGAACACTATTTACTCCAGTAAGTGCTTGGAAATGCTAGTATAATTTTAAGTAAGTTGTAACGCAAATACCATAACGCTAAATTTCATCATTTTTTCGTAAAAACGTGGGTTCCAGATCAATGTTCAATACAAACAAAATTTGCAGCACTGTTGAAACACGTGCATTTGACAGTTGTTTGGCGGGTTCATGTACCAATTTTGGGGACAATTGCAGAAGACGAGACATCTAAAGTCTGTGGGTCAAACACGCTCGTTCACTCTCGCTATAAACGTGAGACAAGACACGTGAATCTCATACACAGCTCTGGCAACGGCCGCCAACTCTCGACGTAACGGAAAGAGATAAAACTTTACAAATGGTGAATTTTTCCTATTTTCATTTTATGTACTTTGTTGTGCTAAGTGCCTCCGCTTGTACGCCGGAATGCCAGTTATGGAGGAGAGAAATCCGTTCTGAAACTTAACAGACCTGAAATTACGTCTGAAGAAAAATGCACTTCCTTGATTTATGTGGGATTAGAACACAGAATCTCTTATTATGAAGACAACGCCTTAGCCGTGCCGATTGTCGATTTGCGGAACGAGATAATCTTAACATCAAAGTCGCTTAAAATTCATTATAAACAGATATTTCTGAAATGCTGATTATAAATAGTGCTGTAAGAAAATCTCTAAATAGTATAAAACAAAGTCGCTTATTCACTTAGTTCTTCTAAACTAATTGATGGATTTTGATGCAGTTTTCAACATAATTTAGAGAATTTCTTGAGGATAGTTTTGGTTTATAACACATTTATATTTAATGTAAGGATAGTAGAGAAATGTCGAACCGTTTGTAATAAAATCGTAAAAAAAACCGCTTTTAGGGCGCTTACGTGGTTTGCGCTGACTAAACCATAAGAGGTACATCAAATTAATATACTACAGAATTGTAGCTCTCAAAAATGTCTACAGAAAATTCCGCGATATCATATGTTTATATATTAAGGATGACCCACAGTAAACATTTTTGTCTTTCAAAGTATCGCTGTAAAAACTAAATTATTACCGGGCGAAGCCGGGCCGGTTCACTAGTAACTAATAAATAGCGTTTGAGAGGAATTTCTTCAACGTAAGTATCAGTTTATTTTATTTGGTTCTAAACACACACTTAAATTTGATTTGATTGTTCTCTACCATCTCATATATGTATGTGTGTGTGCGTGGTTTCTGCGGACTAACAAGGCAGTGAACATCAATAGTACATTTTATGACATCGGTGTTGTTTGCCAGCTATCGCTGTTAATACTTCAATGGACAGCCTCACAAAATAAACACTAATTTCTTTGAAAAAGTCGAAAAGTATTCATCTGAAAAAAGAACTTCATTCGAGATGTAATGAATTATCCCCCATGACGAATTTCAGCACACCGTATATTATCTCCACTCTTCTGGAACGTGAAAAATAATCTTATAATGTGTGTTTTGCTTATAAAAGAAGCCACTACTCCACGACTCTACGGACTTAAATGTCGCCCCAACGTATCTCATGTAACTTCTAATCCATGAAAGCGAAACAGCACAGAAAATAAAATCCGAGGAACGAATTAAGTAGATTAGAATGCTTTCATGCGTGTTCTGTAAACAGCCTGTGACGATGGAAATCCAACGGAGTTTTATTTTAGGCAGCATCTGTATTTGCAAATCTTTGAAGCTGTTATTTTTTATAAGAAAAGAAGAGGTAGCAGGGCTTAAGTGATTAAAAGAGAGCAAAACGAAAAAATAAGAGAACGACCACGTCTGCTTTAAAATTTCGAGCAGGAAGAATGAACTGGGATAATCAATTTTATTTTCTTAAACCTTAGTATTATAACGACTTTTTGAAAGATGACTCTCACAAATAAATTTTGTTAGGAAAAGCGTAGTTAAACAGAACGAATGTAGCAATTTTGTAAACTACATTATCCCCGCCCCTTTTAAATCGGCGTCAACATAAACAACTGATATGTGTCAGTGTAATAGGTTTTTCATGAATGAAGACTTTATAATTAAATGTTTGCGTAAAAGTAACTATACCCAATACCCTTTCATGATTTCATAAATGTTAATTATGAGAACGTTTGGTTTATCCGTGGTCTCTGTGGTAGCATGTAAGACCAAAGTACGAAAGTCTTTGGTTCAAGAACTAAACAAGCGATAAATATAATACTCGGTAAAAAAAGTGTAAACTGAGATGATTTCTAATGATAATACAGAAATGTGCTAGTTAACAAAATATGTCCCGTAACCATGTAACATTTTTCCATTTATAAAAGTAGGAATTGTAGCATTACAAATGATTACTAGTATAAGAACGGAAAATTATGACATTTCTGACGTGTTAGATGCCCATACATGTTTAAAGATAAAATTTAATTACTTTTCACCATTGAGAAAACGTCTTTATTAAGGAAATTTCACGACTGAGAACCCCACTAAACACGAGAGTTGCTTTTAACATGCAATGAGAACAAAATAATATTTTGAGATAGTTTGAAGGGTTATTATTACCTTAGTTTCAACTTCTGAACGATATTTTTGTTACTATAAAAGTTATAATGTGTTTATGATCAGTACTGACATAGTTTTTAAACAACAGGCACAAAAGTGTTTGTTTTACTGCATATTTTGTTTTTAATATTTCCTATGAAAAATATTTTTAGCGACAAGTTTTTCACATTTTTTATTGTTAAAGTAAAGAAATAATTTTAATATGCACATGCTCTTCATGAGGCGAAAGTTATTTTATGATATAGGTTTTATATTATTAATTTATTCTTACAAACTTCAACTTACTAATTTATCCCAGCGACTGCAGTCATATTGAGCGTTTACACCATTTTGGTGCTTCGAACGACACGCATAAGTTGGCCTTGTTTAATCATACTCGAACACTGTTAATTACATCACTACACACATGAAAAGAGATACGCGATTGTAATTTTACGCCTAAGTGATTTTGCTGCCAGTGTGAAAATATGCATGCTTGCTCACAATCGCCGCGTACTAACTAAATAAAACAAAAAATACCCACTGAAAAGAAAATTTTTATGTTCGTGTTTTAGAAGTATTTATCAGTTTCAGTTACAACAATTTACAATATTTTACATTAGTTGGCAAAATTTTTCAGATTAATTAAAAATTTTTAATCGGAGTGATGACCTGATAGTAATAATTTCGTATACCAGCTAGCGTGCCGCAAAAATGGCGCAAGTATAAAATACGCTACCGGGTATAATAAGCAGGGATACTCGGATTTCGCGAAAAGATTTCCGCGCATGTTAGGTTTCAATACCGTACGGATATATCGGCAGTTTTCTTGTGCTTATTGCTCGCGTCTCTTTGTGAGAAAACATTTCTTTCTTGGCTGGCCCATCAAAATTAGGTTACTCGTGCAGTGTGCGTCCGTGTTTCGCTAGCAGGAACCTAAGACGCGCCACACGTTAATCATCCAATCAATTAAGTAAATATGAGCCAAAGTGTTATGAAATACAACTGGTCATGAAATATTCTTGCGAAAATCGGCTGCTCCTAGCACGCGTTGCTTACATGCAAGGTATTTCAGTTGTTGTTAGATTAATACGAAAATGCAAGCTACGGTAAGAAATAGTCATGAAATATGGGCACGTTTCAAAACCAATGTAAAACACACTGCTACGTCACAATTACAGGGTAGATAAGTACACAGAACACGAAATGTCGTGGCGGTTGTTTTCATGCTGTCATACCCATTCTCCGATTGGCTTCGCGAGGTTTTGGGAACAAACCTTATATTCGACTGTCTATAGTCTATTCGCGGTATCTTCGCACTTTTTTTTTATCAAACCTTTGAAAAATCACCCCATGTATGACGTGTTCGGTTATTTCCTAAATATGACCTGTATCACATGCGTTTTATACTTCTGTTAACATATAAGTAACTTATTTTTGGTTAAATTACTCGTTTACTTATTTTATAAACAAATTCTAAAATTACACTTGTAATTACGGCCTGTGACTTTTCGCGTAAAAATCGGAGCGCACAGTAGACTTCTATACTATATATACACCTCAGCTGTTGTTATGCCTCCATTGGCTGCCGGTGCCGTGTCCGTCTTTGACCAAGCCACTCAGGACCAAGTAACTACGACACTGATCCTTCGTGATACGTCCGCCAACGGTTAACACGGGCCAGAACATTTTTTAGCCAATCAAAGAAGCTGGACGACCCTTCAGTGCTTTGGACAGCATTTTGTCTCGAAAGATTTTTGCGAAGTGTCACTGCCCCTACTTATAATTAATATGAATAGAAATAGAGAGAATATAGGCATCTTGTTTACGCCTGGTAAGAAATAGTACCTATGCGAAATATTATTACACTCACTGCTCATGAATGAGATAAACTGTCCCTCTGGTGTGAATTTCTAGAATTAGTTTAGCTTTGTTTGCATGACGCGGATGAATATTCTGGAAGTAGAACTTTAGCAGGAGTTCAGAAAGGTTGGAAATAAACGTGAAAGGGTAGCTACTAGCTGGGCTGTCGACTGGCGAGTGGGTTACCATGCGCTGATTGGCGAAAGGAGTTCTAACATTTTTCTGGCCAGTGGCGCAATTTTACTGGTAAATTAGTTTGTTTTTCCTTTGTATTCTTTGGCACTCTTGTGTCGCAGCAGAGTCGTGTGATTTCGACAAAATTTCGGGTGGCGAATCGTAAGCCAGTTTCAGGACTTTTACAGAAGACGATAACTAGTTCAACTTGCCTAAAATTTTAAAGAACGTACCGAGTGTAGTGCAGCCGTAAAGACATTTTCTAGACACGCAAATCTTTCGTATTTTTACGAATTTACTTTTAAGTCAATTCATACCTGAAATGGGTTATGGGCGTAGCTAAATAATGAGTCATGATTAGGTAGAGCACAACAGTACAAGATGGAGTTTATTGAACGCAAGGATTATACAATGACTATTTACGTGACTATTGATCGGGGGAGCTTAAATGGAACACCAACATGCTAATTAATTGTATTAAGTATTATTACCTCACGCCATTACTATTACAATTTAATTGGAAAGTCCCCACCTTGTTCATGTTGCTGGAGGCTGATTCTAGGAGGAAGTTAACGACGGCCGGACACACCCACTTCAGTGGTCTTCCCGTTCCATTGGCCCGACGACAAATGACGCCGCTCCCGGTGTTACGCTGTCCTATATCGGGCGCGTTGTTTAATATTTTCGGTCCCGTTTATTTGCCTGTGGAGGGGATATCTGCAATTGTCTTTCGCAAAGTGCCATTGCAATCACGCTCGTGCCCTGGTTCAATGTTTTATGTGTGATCAGGAATGCCGTTTAGCTAAGGCCTGGTCACTTCATAACAGTATTCAATCGGTAACACGATAAGACCACACAATTATGCGTGTGCGCTCGAGCCACGGTCAGCTGTTCATTCGCTGCTGATGGAAGCCGCGGTGGTGTAGTGGTTAGACTGACCGAGTTCAATTCCCGGCAAAGTCGCTTCCGGATCCTCGCATGTGGTAATCGTGCCGAAAGATGCCGCTGATCGGCGGGTTTTCTCGGGGATCTCCCGCTTCCACCGCATTTTCATTGCAGCGCTGCTACATTCTCATCTCGCCTCGCCCTCCAGTTTTACCCCAGACTACGTAGCATGTTGTTCTGTACTCGTTTTCACTTTTGTCTCTTATGATAAATTACAATACTGTTTTGTTGCAACACCTACAAAAAAATGTATTATTTATTTGCCACTCAAAGGGTTTAATATTAATAACCCGCTATAATCAAATTTTAATATAATTAGCATGGACCAAAATTCGTTAAACACTTAAGTAAATCACACAGTAATTAATATTATAGAGGTGAAACTATTGCTTATACTGCGAATCCCAGCCCCACGCGCCACCAAAATGACGGAATTTGCTTGCAAAATGTTAGCACACCGTCGGCCGATCAACACCTGGTAACCTACTCGCCAACCGGCAGGGAGCGCAGATGTAGACAGTTGTAACTCTAAGGTATAATTACAGATAAAGATTATATTCATTTCTTTGCCGAAGCTAGCCGAAGTAGCTTCTACGGTACTGCCAACTTTAGAACACAGAGTAAAATATGTATTCTCAGTTTGTTATGTTAGTGGTACTGTAGAGACTTCGCCTATGTTTTCTGGACAATATTATTGACGCGTATCTTGTCTACAGTTATTTCATACCACAAATGCATTTGAGAGAACATAAAGTGTAACCGCTAAGGTGATACACAACTTTACAACCAGTTTTATGCAAATATTCATGAAAATAAGCAGACGTGAGGGGTGCTTACACAAAGCTGTTTGTGCTACCATCATAAAAATTAAGATATACAAATCAACCATGAGTTTTTACAATATCTTATGAGAGAAACTACGTGATCGTTTATTGTACACTTATGTTATGTGACTTTGTTTAAATACGTAATACTTTTTTTTTAATGCCGAAGTTTTAAGACCGTAAAACATCGACTTCGGGCAGACTTCGGGCGTCTTCGGTAAGGTTTCGTTTTCCCTATTCGAGTTACGAAGGCCTGCCAGCTGGCAGCCAAGCGTGTAGGGAACGTTCCGCAGCACGCAGTAGCCAATCAGACACAAAGCCTGTTCCCAGAGCAGAGCGCAACCAATGGGCGAGTGGGCATGCCCACATAAAATACACCGCCACGCTATTTCATCTCAGTGAACTTATATTCTTTGTGATTAAAGCACGTCTTTTGAATAAAACTTAATATAAACCAGCGTCGATGTTCACTGTTTTAAAACTTATAACACAGGTACGTGTTTTGTGATGAAAATACGAAAACATTCTTTGTCATTTATAAATACTAATTACGTTACATTTCAAAGTTTCGTAATGTCGGAAACGGTAATTTTTGTCATACACGATTCGGATTGGCTAAACTCGTCAAACGTCAAATAAATTTCGTAATCCGAACAATTTTCTAAATGTTTGTGGAAACAAGAGCTATCTATCTTTTCCAAACAAACATGGTGGCGATAATGACGTTTCGGTGACATCACAACCTCCAAACTTATTAGAAGCAGTTGGATGAACAAATTTGACAGTGTAACAGGGACATAAGGACATTTCTCTTTTTCCAATATTTATTGAATTCAATTGCTGGAATAAAATTTATTTTACTAAAAAATTACTTCAATTGCCTTTTAATTAAATGTATTCCATAACCTTTCAAGTCCCCAGATTAAAATATATCACAAAAATGTGAATAAAACCGGTTAAAAAAAGCAAATTTTTAGAAGTATCTGCGACTAATGCATGACACGAAAATAATTGGTTAAACCACAACTTATTGTACATTTTCTTTTTAAAAAATTACGCGTCCTTATTTTGTAACAACTTTAAATGTGTGCACACAATAAATTGTGATCGGCGACTGAAATTTTGGATTCAAGAAAATAAAGAACATGCTTAAAACGAAATTTTTGAAGGAAAACGAGATATTCAAGAAACTGCAATAGTAAATGGCCGCGGTTATGACGTTCGTATGACGTCATAGAGTATTCAATGAATTTAATTCAGTACAAATTGAAAGTAATTTCTAGAATAAACTTAATCGTGTGAAAGGGTTTTTAAGAAGTGAGTGAAGTTGGCGAAGAAGACGACGGTGGCGCCACTGGCAAGCATAGAGGAAGGTTTGTCGAAGA
>NQII01000375.1:126269-147364 GCA_002778355.1 Clitarchus hookeri
AGTCGTGGCACTGGACAAGGAGAAGGGATGGAGAAGGAGGGGTGGGCACGGTGGCGGCGCGGCTAAATAATTAACATTACGGAAGTTAGCGGTGCAGTCTCCCGCTCGCGCGCTTATCGATCTCTGGCCGCCGCAGGGCGTCGCGACGCCGCCACCAGCTGCATATACATGTCCGAGGAGGACGCCGTCATTATCGTGTCCCCCGACGCGCGCCTGACTCTTCCTCCCCTTGTCGACAGGTATCGTATCACCACAGACAGTAATTTATAGTAGCGAACAAATCTGAGTGCTGGAGTGCACTCGCATTATCTTCACACTTTTCTTAATCAGACCTTTGAAACATCACCTCACATATCATGTGTTTGGTTATTTCCTTAATATCCCATGCGTCACAAGTTCCAGTAAGCCTACTACGTTACGACTTATCTCAAATATATTGAGAGTGACGGGCGATATGTACTTATTTTAGAGCTAAAATCAAAAAATCAACATAAATAAAATTACAAACAAATCCACCTTCATTAAAAATTTCAAGTCTAAATCCATATATTAAAATAGTGTTGTAATTCACCTAAACTTAAATATTAACTTCACCTTGACCTGAAATAAATTATAATAAAAATATTAGTAAATTAAAAATCGTGTAAAATAAACTTATAACGGCGGTATACATACTGATTACAAATTAAAGAAAGATTAATCAGGGACTGTCGATTAATAGGCAAATTCCTCTGAATAGACTAAAACACCGCCAAATTCTTTAGGTTTAAAGAACATAACTATTACAACCCTGGTCAAAATTAACAAATAAAATAATAGGGTATCTAATTCTAGTTTTAATTTTACCTTTAAAAACATCTTAAAATAAAAGTAATAAAAATTTAAATTTCACCTCAAAATAAATAATTTAAATTCAAATAATAAAAATAATTATGTTAACATACAAACATTGAACTTTTACGTTTTCTTTATATAACAATTATAAAATTTCATTTATTATTAATAAGAATAAAACTAAAGAGAAAATAGGTGTGTTGGTAATGCCTACCAATAAATAGTTATTATGCAAAATAAAATTGAAGTGAGTGCGCACGAATGCGTGTGTGTTGTCCCTTTTGTGTGATTTTCTAGATGCGGAAATTTTTTTTTTGCATGAAGTGGAGGAATATCTTGAAACTAGAAGTTTAGCAGAGCTTCAGAAAAGTTGGAAGTCATTAAACACAGTACTTTATAGCGAAGTAATCTGAGTGCTAATTATATTTACTAATGTTATGTGTGCATTTGTATGATTACTTTTGTCGTTGGCTGTAGCCAGACGATGATTTATCACTAGGAAAGGTGACTGTATCCTAGGTTTCATCGCAGGCTTACTGTTCACACGTCAAAATGTTTTCGTTCATTATTGATGTAATTAGCCCATTCATGGTTGATTTCAACTTTTCTGACGCCCTGCGGAAGCAAAACTTAACCGAGTCTAGAAAATTCCACGAAAAAGACACCGCCCCGCATTCGTACGCTCACAGTTAACCATTTTGTTCACCAGAATTTTTCCCTTGTATTTCATTCATATTAATTATAAATGAAACATTTAAATTTATGTATAAAATACGAGTAAAAATTCAATTTAACTTAGAATGAGGTATTTTTATGTTAACATAAGTATAAATTGCTGGTGACATATGTAGGGGCAGTGATATTTTGAGAAAACATTTCGAGACAAGATGCAGTCCAAAGCACTGTAGGGTCGTCCAACTTCTTTGATTGGCTAAAAAATTCTCTGGTCCGTGTTAACCGTTTGCCCACGAATCACGAAGGTTCAGTGTCGGAGTTACTTAGTCCTGAGTGGCTTCGTCAAAGACGGACACGGCACCAGCAGCCAATGGAGGTATAACAACAGCTGAGGTGTGTATATAGTATTGAAGTCTACTGTGTGCTCCGATTTTTTGGCGAAAAGTCACTGGCCCTACGTATAACCTACTCGCTAGCCTGCAGTCCAGCCAATAGGTAACCTTTCTCAGCGCGCAGTGGCCAATCAGAAACAAGACCCGCCCCCAGTTGGCAAATGAGTACGCCCACCATGCCATTTCGCTTCTTGTGCACCAAATTTCGCGCTGGAACGCCTAAAGTTATAAGTTAAACTGCGAAACCCTCAGTTAACTTTCTCCACAAATCGCAACAAAAAATTCATTCACGACTTTTCACTCCGTTCAGCACAACACCTCACTGACAGAGGATACCTGATTGCTGATTATTAGAAACAGGGTTTTTTTTTCCTTCGAGAAAACATATATGACCATGCTAGACTTCAATATCCTATGCCCACAACCACAACTTCCTTTGGTTATTGGCCGCGTGTCTACGTGAGAAGACGTGTTCTTATTTAACTCGGCCAATCGCAATAAATTACTCCGATACTGAACGTCCATGATTCCCGGACAGATACTTAAGGCACGCGACGTTTAAAATCATCCAACCATGAAAGTGGATATGAACTAAAGTGTTTTGGAGTACAACTGGTCTTAAAATCTGTTTGCGGAAAACACCTGTCCCCACTGATTAGTAGAGATAGGGAAATTTCGTGAATTAATTTCTGGACAAGATAGATTTGAAACGCGTCAACGCTGAAGTCATCTTTGCTATTAGATCAGAGTTTATTGTGCACGCCCTAGACGACTCTGAGCCAATAGCAAAATTGCAGGGGAACAAGAAGCGAATTCCATACTGCCAGGTGTGTGATAACACTGAGCCAGTGAACAATCATCTGAGGCTCGACTGTACAAAGGATTGTGGAGTCTAGTCTATAGGTTGTTGATAGGGACCGGCAAAATTTGCGTTATTTTTTAGCATTAAGCTAAAATTCGCAGTACTATATATACTCGAGCCGGCGTCGTTTCTCCATTGGCTCCTACCTAGATGCCAAGTCACTCCCTTCCTGAGTGAAATGCACGTGATTGGGTCACAAGATTGTGAAGTGTTAATTTACTGGCGCAGAGTTACCCGGGGCGTGTCAAATAAAGAATGGTCCAATGAAAAAACACATTGCAAAGGAGAAGTGTTTTAAGTTCAACATCTCTCCAAATAGTAACGCGAATTTCGCAGGTCTCTAGTCATTGAATTCTTTAAATTTCCCTATCCCTACTGATAAGTAGTTCCACCTGTATTTGCGAAAGTATCCCGCGACTAGTTGTACTACAAAACCAAGTTAGTTCTGAACCAATATCGCGGTTGGTTGATTTTAACTCGCAAGGTGTGTGACCGCGAATCGCAGACGTACAGTATCGGATAAACCTAATTCTGATTGGCAAGTTAACTAACACTATGTCTCCTTGAAGATACACGCCACCAATCAGCAAAAGAATACTGCTGTAATACCCGTAGGTAGGGGCAGTGATACTTCGCGAAAAGATTTCAAGACAAGATACAGTCCGAAGCACTGTAGAGTCATCCAGCTTCTTTGATTGGCTAAAAAAAATGTTCTGGCCCGTGTTAACCGTTTGCCCACGAATCACGAAGGTTCAGTGTCGGAGTTACTTAGTCCTGAGTGGCTTGGTCAAAGACGGACACGGCACCAGCAGCCAATGGAGGTAAAACAACAGCTGAGGTGTGTATATAGTATTGAAGTCTACTGTGTGCTNTAATTTTTACGCGAATAGTTACTGGCCCTACCCGTAGGGTATTGAGATGTGGCATGTGCGGGAATCTTTTCCGCTAGAAACAGGCGACCCTCCTGATTCGTGGTGACGTTCCGACTGCCAGCTGTGATGAACGCAACCGATGTAACGGATATCCGAAAGCAGCGGTAACGGGCCTGACGTTCACTGAAATGACCGTGTCGAACATCCTGTCTCTCGCCAACGGGGCTGGGAAATATCGGGCGTGTAGGTTTCCCAACGTGAAGGTGACACGTCCTGGCAGGGGTGATACCCGGGTTTCCCTCGCCTGTCAACTGCGATTGGCCGCGATAATTAGGCAGGACTCGGTCGGACACGTGATGGCGTCCGGCCCGTCACTGCTGCTTCATGTCGTTGCCGCGGTAAACGAGGACGTTACGAGGCCGTAAGCCCTCAATCAACCTGCGATTCGCACTGTGAGCGCACAGAATGTGTAATGATACAAACGCCGAACGGCAAGGCATTTCGTTTGATAAAGGCACGGTGTAGCTTTATTGTAGAATTTCTCGGAGAGTTCCTAAAAGATACCTATTGAACAAGCCGGATTCCGACCAACTCTCTGACAACTTATATAGCAGAAGGTTTTCAGAAACAGCTGAAGACATCCACAGTATTTATTGACCTGGCTGCTGCCTATAATACGGTCTGGAAACAGTGTATGATATACAAACTCATCCGCGCAATGTCGTGCAAGAATATATCTCAACTAATAGACAACATCATCAGCATAAGAATGTCCCAGGTTATTATAGGAAACAAGATCAGCAACCCTTAGAAACTTAACAATGGATTACCACAAGGCTCGGTGTTGGCTCTCCTTATATTCATCCTGTACAGCTCTGATGTGCCTGAAACGAAATCTAAGAAGTTTGGTTGTACTGACGATTGGGAAATAGCCACAAGGCACAAGCTACTAGGAGTAACCGAATAAATACTAACAACTGACTTAACTTCAAAAAAGGGGGGGGGGGATACTTCCGTAAACGGAGGCTCCAGATAAATGTAAGCAAGACCTAAGTTTCATGCTTCCATTTAACCACAATATGGCTAACAGAGAGCTGCAAATTTACTTTGAAGACAACTTCATGGCGCATAATAAAACCCAAAAAATACTCGGGATTATGCATTGGCAGGACACCCTCTTCCTAAGATCATTTCTCTAAAGTTGTTGCTAAATTAAAAACTAGGAATAACCTCATGCAGAAGCTTTGTGGTACTAAGTGGAGCTCTCTAGCTTCTACTCTGCGTTGTTCGACCTTGGGACTAGTTTACTCTGTCGCCGAGTATTGCGCTATGGTTTGGTTGAATTGCCCATACGTAGGGGCAGTGATATTTCGCGTAAAGATTTCGAGACAAGTTACAGTCCAAATCACTGTAGGGTCATCCAACTTCTTTGATAGCCTAAATAATGTTCTGGCTCGTGTTAACCTGTTTGCGCACGAATCACGAAGGCTCAGAGTCAGAGTTACTTAGTCCTGAGTGACTTGGTCAAAGACGGACACGGCACCAGCAGACAATGGAGGTATAATAACAGCTGAGGTGTGTATATAGTATTGAAGTCTACTGTGAGCGCAGATTTTTACGCGAAAAGTCACTGGCCCTACCCGTATGTTAAAATCATTGCTTCACAAATGAACAAAACAATGATGATAATATCAGGGACAACAAGATCAACTCCCATTTACTGGCTTCCTGTTCTAAGCCGCATCGCACCTCCTCACGTACGTATATAAAACGCCTTAATCAAAGAATTTAAGAAAATCCTCCGAAACGAGAGCCTACCTGTTCACTAATGCCTCGCAAATATAAACATTAAGAGGCTTTATTCAAGACATCCACCTCTTAGATGAGCACAACACCTACTTATCGACGAGTTCAACCTCCTAGGAGCATGGACACAAGAATGAGCAGGAAAGTCAGAAGCGCAACACTGCAAGGATTTGAATTGCCCCGAAAAACATTGGCAACTCTTAATGGAATTCGCACAAAGCACGGTAGATGCAATGACTTGCTCTACATATGAGGAAAATATTGTCCCCGTCGATGTGACTGTGATGCTGATAATCAAACTGTTTATCACATCACCCAAGAATATGCGTTAACTGCCCATAGCGGTAACCCAGACGATTTTCTCTGCGAGACTCCAACATAGGTTAAGAACATTAATAACCTAGATGTTTGCTTGTAAGACGTATTAAATGAATTGTTGTGATTTATTTAGTATGATTACCAATATCTGTCATATCAGTCATAATGTAACAACTAATGTACTTATATCAAAACTTACTTGTGCCACACGCCAAATAAATAAACCGTGTAGTTAAGTATACAGAAGTTAAAAAGCGCGGCAGTTCCTTTTCACATGAGGTTATCCACTCGCTCAAAGGCTGCGCGAGGCTCTAAGAACGAGTTTTGTGCCTGATTGGCTACTGCGTTTTGCAAACGTTCTCCATTGGCTGGGCTGCCGTCTTGCTAAAGTGTGTAGTTTGATTTCGCAGTATGAGCGGCTGTTTCACTTCTCTGTTCTTATGAATTATGCACCCTTGCTGTCATTAAGGAACTGCCAAATTCTTCACTTAACTATTTGGAAGTATACACATTTTTCCAAATTGCTGTACACTCTTTCTTTGGCCGATAACTTGTTGAGTACACACGGCAGGACTCTGAATATGTTTAGGTAAGAAAAGAAAGCTGTCGGTTAAGTCAGCAACATCCTTTAACGCGGTCTGACATGCTCAGCAAAAAAAAAAAAAAAAAAAAAAAAAAAAAAAAAAAAAAAAAAAAAAAAAAGGCGGTAGCCAATACAATAGTGAATTGTTTTCAAATATCTGTGGCTGTTATTTATGCTCTGCCGTGCGAAACATTTTGAAATGACTTCTAAAATACAACTGTAGAAAAAAAGGGTATCAACATTCCTTAACATCGCGAAGGACATAAATTAACGCTGAAAGATAAGAATGCAGAAATCTCTATAAAGTACAACACTGCTGTAGACAACGGTTATTGCCAAATCTGTAATTAGGGGCCTCAGTGGCGTGGCAGTCGGTTTTCTCACTTCCCACCTACGGGAACCGATTTCTATTCCCGGCGGGGTCTGCCGTATATTCGCACGTGGTAAACGTGACGGACGTTGCCGTTTACCGGTAGGTTTTTTCGGGGCACTCATGCTTCTCCTGTCTTTGCATTCCACCGCTGGTCGATCTCCACCTCTCTTTGCCTTCACCAGCGCTGACCTCGCTATTAAGTGTCGAAAAAAAAACTTATCCACTCCACTCCACCAACTTGTAGGGCTAAAATGATTGCCTAAGTGATGCATTTCTTTCTGGACATTTCCGACGATAGTCATAGAAAAGTTAATAGTACAGAAAAAAAAAACCTCACATATAAAAGTATATTTTCTATGCCAACAGTATCAATGTTACAAGTACAGTCATATTTTGTTATCTGTGTGACATCAGCAACTGACGTTGCTGTTAATGTAGTATACTCTTATGATATCATTGTAAACGAAATGTTCAGTCCTTTTGCCACAACGTTACCTCCTTTCTCTACTCTCAACATTATGGCGGTGTTTATGTTGAGGCAAAACAAATTTTTATGTTGTATTGGTGTTAACACTAGTCTTAAACATTTACTTTTCTTTCAAGCAACATTCCGATGTGAAATGAATCAAATAAAAATATTTTGTCACAGAAATAAATATTATTAGAGAACAAAAAAAAATTGGGAGAGNCCGGAACTGCGCCTTGAGTGCATGATGACATACTCGTCATGAAACCTATCGTCCTGCCAATTGCTCTATTTTAACATACACTCTTATCTGATTTCGTTTCATATTGTAGGAATTCTATAAAAATATATAGCGACAAACTGCAGTACTCTTTCGTTATGTGGAAATACTTTATGCTCCAGAAATGCATGCTTGTTTGACACAGTCTGCAAGGTTGGAAAGCTGATTTAAGCTACATTCAGTTATCAGTTTATGCTTTAAAATGTAAATATATTGGTTTCACTTTATGAAGTTATCGCTGTTCCCGCCATTTTACAATGTCAAGTAAGCGCAAACTTGTGATGGCTGGACATTACTTTAATCTGTAAATAGTATAAAACCAAGTCGGTTATCCGCGTCTGTCTGAGTATTCGCTTAGTACTTCTAAACTACTTCATGGATTTTGATGCGGTTTACAACACCATTTACAAAATTTCTTTAGAAATATTTTGGTGTATAACACATTTATATTTAATGTAAGAATAGGAGAGAAATGTTGAACCGTTTGTAATCATGTCGTAAAATATCCGCTTTTAGAGCGCTTACATGGCTTGCGCTGACAAAACCATAAGAGATACATCAAATTGATTAGCTACAGAATTGTAGCTCTCAAAAAGGTCTACAGAAAAGTCCGCAACATCATACGTTTATCTTTTAAGGATGACCCACAGTAACCATTTTTGTCTTTTAAAGTATCGCTGTAAAAACTAAATGGTTACTGGGCGAAGCCGGGCCGTTTCATGTTGTATAAACACATATATTTTTTTCTTGTTATTTTTAGCGTAGTAAAAATTTGTTTGCGGCAACGTTACTTAGAGGTCATGATAACATTAAAACTTCAAGAGTGAACAGTATGTCCCAGAACCCGCGCATAAGAACCACGCCACGTGAATCCTGAGTGAAATTGGACACAAAAATGTTAGTGGGAATATGTCGTACAAATAATTTTTTCGTGCACAACGTGACAACACAGCGCGGAGTTAGTCCCCTCATTCGTACGATGGTCAACGCGTTTTGTAAACTACACGTTGAACAACTGCTAGTACTGGGCGGGATTCAAACCCGCGCCCATAATATGATGGCCAGGCCAGTGGAAGCACGATATCAGTGGAGCACATTATTTAACTTCGTCGCATACGAGTCATCGTTAATTTTACTAAAACATAAACGTTGAAATAAATAGCTCAGTGGTAATGTTTTCGTTGCAACAGTATTATACATTTTTCTGTGCTCTTGTATCGTGGCGAACTCCAACTGCACATGCCAGCAAAATGGCGACACTAGCCAGCAACACGTCGGATTACCACTCGCTAGTCAGGGCCAGGTGTCTTAACAGCTTTACTCACAGTAGTCCCTTCGCATCCTTCAGTCGTCTGTCCGTCCGTCACGCGATCTTCAACCGATCGCAGGGCAACTTTTTTTCTATCCGTCCATCCGTCAAATATTTAACAAACTTTAACTTTCGACGTATGGACGGACGAGCCACCTCAACTTCTGACGACGTTCCTTAAACGTGAATACGCACTTTGAAATAAAATGCAAGCCGTTGGATCTGTGTTTATTTATTTATCTTTAATGGTGAATTCAGAAATTTTAAATGTAAAGCAATTTAGTCTAAAGTTTAATCAGGTAAAAAAATATACATTTCCCTAAATGAAAATGTTTTTCCAAACAAAATATGCCTTTAACTTCGACCAGTGACTTTTCGCGTAAAAATCGGAGCACACAGTAGACTTCAATACTATAAACACACCTCAGCTGTTGTTATACCTCCATTAGCTGCTGGTGCCGTATCCGTCTTTGACCAAGTCACTCAGGACTAAGTAACTTCGGCACTGAACCTTCGTGATTCGTGCGTAAACTGTTAACACGGGCCAGAACATTTTTTTAGCCAATCAAAGAAGCTGGACGACGCTACAGTGCTTTGGACTGTATCTTGTCTCGAAATATTTACACTAAATATCACTTCCCCTAAAGATACCTAGGGACTTGAATTCGTGAATTCATTTAAGGACAACCTAGACTCAAACACAGGTACATGTCTGTTATGTTTGGAACTTGATCGCAGTTTATTGGACACGCCCAGGTGAAATCTGAACCAACAACAGACCTGCAAGAAAACAAGCATTGAATCCCGTGCCACCTAGTCTGAGGTAAAACTGGCTACACACTGGGGAAGCAGCCAATGAACACAAAACTAAGGTTCGAAATAAAGAGGATCATGGAGTCTAGTGTACATGACGTCTAAAACGTTAAATTTCCCTGCTCCTGCGGTGATGCTTCTTCAGACAGGTGTACATATAGAGGTATCCTTCAGCTCCAACGTTTGCTAATACATCCTGAAAATGTTCCTGTTGGTGAGTTTCGACAACAACCAGCTAGTTGCGATAAAATATAACCAATACGTAGGGCCAGTGACTTTTCGCGTAAAAATCTGAGCACACAGTAGAATTCAATACTATATACACACCTCAGCTGTTGTTATACCTCCATTGGCTGCTGGTACCGTGTCCGTCTTTGGCCAAGCCACTCAGGACTAAGTAACTCTGACAATGAACCTTCGTGATTCGTGCGCAAACGGTTAACACGGGCCAAAACATTTTTTAGCCGATCAAAGAAGATGGACGACCCTACAGTGCTTTGAACTCTATCTTGTCTCGAAATCTTTTTGCGAAATATCACTGCCCCTACCCACACGACTTCTGAAGAAGCCCGCTTTTCAGGGCGTTCGAAATAAGTAATTTGATCAGAAAGCGCTGAGCACGTTTCCAGTTCGTTTTCGCACGAATAGAACACTCCAGACTTTGCGCGGAATACAACCTTCAAGACACGTCGTGCACAGAAAAATATTAATTTCGGAGTTCTTCCACGTAACCGAAGAAGTGATTTTCAATTTCCACATTTCTCTAGTTTAACGCAGTTCGTCGTGGATGCGTACTGCAAGGCGGAGGCCTTGAGGATATGGCTCCGTGAATATCTTCGGAACTTGTGCACATCCCTGCAATTGAAGTTATCCGTGCGGCAAACTTCCCACTGGGAAATTTACAGGACCACCGCTTAAACTCACACAGTTGGTTATAAGCAGCCCAAGGAAGAGTTTGCTCGCAAGAGTTCAGTACCTTGCACAAAAAGGTGAAAGGTAGCTTACTTGGCATGCATACCAGGGAGCTCCCGTTAGCAGGTTTCTGAAGTTGGCAAAAATGGAGAAACGACTGAAAAAAAAGTACTGCCCTATCTTGTAGGCAGTGGCATGTGGTGAACTGTTGCAAGGTAAGCTGTGTTTTGCTCTGTGCTGTACCTAATCGTTTGCTAGTTCACACATCGACCACTTGAACGTAGCAGTGCAGTTGACGTCACAGCACGTGTGTAACGGGTGCCTCGCCGCTCTCTCTCTCTCTCTCTCTCTCTCTCTCTCTCTCTCTCTCTCTCTCTCTCCAGACTACCTCGCAACACTTCACCACACGCCACTGCTTGTAGGTCCTTCTTCCTTGCAGGCACGACTGAGTCACGGAATAGTGAATATACAGAAGTGAAATAACGTGGCGATTCCTTTGACACGGGTGTACCCATTCGCTGATTGGCTGCGTGAGGCTGTGAAACGAACTTTGTATCTGATTGGCAACTGCATGTCGCCAAACTGTTCCTATTTGCTGGGCAGTCGCATTAAGAGTGCGTTATCGATTGGCCAATGGTGTCTCGAAATGCCGCTGTCCAGTTTCGTCATTTTACTCGCGTGCGTGGCTGGAACTCGGGTTATAAGCGGCAACTAAATTTTGGAATTAAGGAAAAGTATCATTGATATTTTGCATTTACGTATTTTCCTGCATTACTTAATTTTCGGAGTCAGTATTTAAAAACCAAGCTAGTCAAGGCATAGGGAACATATTAACCTTTTAACACCCACTTTAATTTAGATTTCACGTGCTGCAAACAAAAAAAAAATATAGTGTGTGCGTACTTAAGTCGGCACAAGTTTTTCGTTGTCACAGCCAATGAGAAGTAGGCGATATGTTCGGCTACCGTTATACGGACCAATTACGGCCTGTATTAGGTACACGGTTTGCGAATCATCTACCAACAGGTAATGTCATTGGTCATTGTCTTCGCAGCGTACAGTGGAGATCGAAAATCACTTACACCTGCGTAATGTACACAGTTGTGCACACTGGGTCTGAATGCTTTAACAGTTGTGTCGAAATCCAACTCATTTTTCTTACATGACTAGTTTTACATATTTAACCGTTATCAAATATTACCTTAATATTTATAATTGAAACCAAACAAATTTCAAATATTCTGTAAGTAGGGCCAGTGATTTTTCGCGTAACAATCGGAGCACACAGTAGACTTCAATACTATAAACACACCTCAGCTGTTGTTATACCTCCATTGGCTGCTGGTGCCGTGTTCGTCTTTGACCAAGCCACTCGGGACTAAGTTACTCCAACACTAAACCTTCGTGATTCATGCGCAAACGGTTAACACGGGCCAGAATATTTTTTTAGCCAATCAAAGAAGCTGGGCGACCCTACAGTGCTTTGGACTCTATCTGGTCTCGAAATTTTTTCGCGAAATATCACTGCCCTTATCTGTAAGTAGTCCGCAGTCATATTTAGCTTTAGTTTTTTTACATGCATGGTCATAAAATTTTGTAAGAAAAATCGAAGAGGGAATGGATGACACTCCCGTAAGTTCTCCGCGACTGAGTTATCGTATATGAAGCACAGCGTACATAAGGATACAGAGGTGAAACAAGTGTTTATTCTGTGAACTCAACTCCAGCCTCGCAAGCCAGCAAGATGGCGTTGCTGGCCAAAAAAAAATGTTCGAAACACCTTTCGCCGACAAGAACCTGGTAACCTGTTTGTCAGCGGATAGGGAACCTTTCACAGCATGCAGAAGCCAGCCGGATGTCGAGCCCGTTCCCGGAGCCTCGCGCACACAATCAGATCATAGTGTTACGAACTAGTATTTAGTCCTTTGGGGGTTGACCCGACCAGCGAAGCAGACCAGGAAGATGGGTGTGTCCGGCCGACGTTAACCGTCTCGCAGAATCAGCCTCCGGCTACAACAAGGTGATGACTTTCAAGTTAGGTTTAAATAAAATGGCGTGAATCATAATGAAATTTCCGTAATAATCATCTTGCTATTCAATTTAAAGCTCCCCCGATCAATAGTCATTTAAGTAGCAACTGTATGATTTGCATGTAATAAAACATCATCAGATACTGTTGTGCTCTACCGAATCATGAGTCATTATTCAGCAACGTCCCTACTAAATACTTTCAAGTACGAGCTAGCAAGAAAAGCTAGTTCGTAACAATAGACATGCAGACATGGAAGGAACCGCGATGCCATTTCACGTCTGTGTACATAGATAGAGCTAGTGATTTGTCGCGAAAAATAAAAATGTGAGTGTAATCTATTCACGGCTAATTCACACTCTTCTGAAACCCTGGTAATGTTCTACTTCTAGGATATTCCTCCACCTCGTGCAAACAAAGCTTAACGAAGTCTATAAAATTACACTAAAGGACAATGCACCTAACTCGTGCGCACTCAGTCGTAATGATATTTTGCATGAGGACTATTTACTATTAGGCGCTACCAACACACATGGTTTTTTCTCTATTTATATTAATATTTATTATAAATGAAATATTATTATTTTCCAAATAAAATACAGGTAAAACTTCAATAGAAAGAAAAAAAGGCACTCTCGTGTTAACAGACGTTTAAAACGCTTGTGATAAATGGCTAAGGGCAGTGATATTTCGCGAAAATATTTCAAGACAAGATACAGACCAAAGCACTATAGGGTCGTCCAGCTTCTTTGATAGGCTAAAAAATGTTCTGGTCCGTGTTAACAGTTTGCGCACAAATCACGAAGGTTCAGTGTCGGAGTTACTTAGTCCTGAGTGGCTTGGTCAAAGACTGACATGGCACCAGCAGCCAATGGAGGTATAACAAAAGCTGAGGTGTGTATATAGTATTGGAGTCTATTGTGTCCTCCGATTTTTACGCTAAATTTTTAACTTCCATTTTTAATACGCATGAAAATACTCCGCAAAAATTAAAGATTTTTTTGTACTTTCTTTTTTTTTTATTAGAAGAACAGAAGACTGCCATGACATTTAAGGAGACGTTCCGCGAATTCACTGAGAGTTCTGACAAATTTACTGACAGTCGTTTTTGAAAAAGCAACGTATCCGTAATTTTACGGAGATTTGTAAAATATTTTTGCAAGCACCTTTTCATAAAAATGAAGGAAAATATTTTATCAGTGTATCACATTCTGGTACCAGCACACGTTATTACGTAGAAAGTAAACAACGATTTTTTTTTTTTGGAAATTTTTAAGTGTTTGAACCGTTGTTAACTGTCGCAGATGATTCGTTCTACTTATGTGACATTAAAAGGAATATTTTTAAATGTCGAGAATATGCTATCTGCCACAGGAACTGTACTTCTCTTGTTACAGCGGCAAATAATGCTTCTATTAGCCTGGGTATTGTTCGTTCCTGAAATTCGAAGCTGTTGAAAGTACTGACAGGCTCCTTGCTTTATATGCATGGAGCTAAGTTCCGTTTTAAGTCATTAGGTAAGCGTTTTAGTACACCAACTATTATATTTATGTTAAATTATGTGTGAATATAAATAATATTTAACAGTGCAGCACTTTTCTGGTGCATACAACTTCTCCGATTGTGCACTTCTCCGAATGTACGTTTATCCGATACCAACTATGCCACTTTTTCGAAACGGACATTTCTTCGACTGCTGCTTCTCTCTCCAAGCGAGGTAAAACATTATCCTCTCTCCCACCACAGATTCTGTACCTGACCCTACTAACCCCTCCTCCTTTCACTGGGCCACGGTGTTGTAGTGGTTAGAGTACTCGCCTCCCATCAGGGAGAACCGCGTTCGATGCCCGGTGGGGGGTCGNGGGCCACGGTGTTGTAGTGGTTAGAGTACTCGCCTCCCATCAGGGAGAACCGCGTTCGATGCCCGGTGGGGGGTCGCCCCGGATTTCTGCATGTGGGAATTGTGCCTCACGATGCCGCTAGTCGGCGGGGTTTTTTTTCGGAGATCTCCCGTTTCCCCCGCCCTTACATTCCGGCGCTGTTCCATACTCACCTCGCTTCACCGTCGTTGGCTGTCAAGACCTCGAAGTTAAGAGTCGCCCAAATCTCTCCACTCACTCACTCCTCCTTTCACACGTAGTCCGCCAATCAGAAGTACTATTAAAAGTTGAATTTTTTCCGTAAAATCAAGGAAATGTTTTTAACGGTGTACCAGACGAAGAGAAGGGCTCTGCCCACAGAAATGACGAGCGCATTAGGAAAGTCTCTTCTTCGTGCGCATTACGGCGTTGACCCGTTAGCACAACAGCAGCAGAGGCTTGGCGCGAAGATTAATACTCGAGTTTGCATAACTTACATTTACCTTCCCGCAAAATGCACTCGCAACGCAAGGTGCTTTTGTTCAAGCCCACTTCTCTCATTTCGGCAATTTACTCTTGTTCTCGTTAGACTTCGTTTGCTTAAAAAAAGGGGAGTTCAGACATTGAGGGCATGGCTTAAGCAAGGTGGTAATGGGCTGGAAAATTGAGGAAAAAGGGAATCAGAAAGAGAAAAAGTAAGGTAAATGTGGTAGAGAGCTGTGCGCCGTATAAAGAGGAGTAGAGAATAATATACACGGGGGAATGGAATTCCTGGGCTTGTTACGAAAGGCAGCTGTTCCAGACCGGGACAACAAAAAAAATGAAATTGCAGTTAATTCATAACAGCTTTTTACATTTAAAATATGGCAACACCACAATCCAAATGTGTAAAAACAATTCAAAGCTAATTTTATCCTGAGAAATTCATATTACATTTTAGATAAACTCCTTGCATATTACACTGACTTCAACTGGTTTTTAAGTGGCTCTTGTGTATACCTTTCAATAAATTTCTAAACAAGTTGCAACTCAAAGTAAGATGGTATGCTGCAAACTATTGCATCGCTGAAGTTGGCAAAACTTCACCCCGCAGAAAAATTTCAAGTAGAATTTATTTGATAAATTCGAGTTTCGCTCACATTCAAAACAAGCATTTCAGATTTCAGTGGAACCGTTTAAAAAACCAGTTTCTAACAACTCTCTGTGTGAATATATATATATATATATATATTCCACTGAATATATATATTCCACTGAAATCTGAAATGCTTGTTTTGAATGTGAGCGAAACTCGAATTTATCAAAGAAATTCTACTTGAAATTTTTCTGCGGGGTGAATATATATATATATATATATTGGCTAATACAGACATAAATATTAAGTGGTTCATACGCTAGTTTAAGGCGCTAGCAACAGCTTTGACCTAATCAGGTAGGGTGTATTTAAAACCAGAAACGTTCAGTGTAGTGGCTGTATGTTTGTGAGGTGTTCAATTATATTCTAAAAAAGTCATTCTGAATTAAATATCTACAAATATTTTAATTTTGTTTGACCTAGATGTCTAAGAAACATAAGCACCCCTCCTACTCTCCTACATTACTGTCGCAGAAACGCTAGGAATTTGAACACGGAGACCAAGTGCAGTATTCTACTACATAAACTTAGAACTTGCTGGTCATTCTTTTGGCATGCAAATCTAGAAATGGTAAAAAATAAATTTGAGTACGTATCCGCGACTGATAAAACCAAGTATGGCAAACGTTTGTCAAAGTTTCAGCTTTGAGCTTTACATTGCTGGCGATCATTTGTTGTATGTTTTAACTACTTTAACAAAACAAAGTGTAGATATTATTACTTTAGAATATAGGGTAATTGCAACATGGTGAACTTTTTATGTATGGAGTAGCGAGCGTTAAAATTATTAGCATCCATTTTTTATTCAATTTATAGATTAGCTCGTTACTGAAGAGGACGTTACTGATAATATTAACCGAATAAAAACAGAACATTTTTAAATGGTTAAAAAAATATGCAACTATTTATTTTACTCGCGTGGTACTATATGGCTTAAATAGCATTTTGTGCTATTGGGAATTATACATCCCCCCAAACGTTCACCAGCAAACTTACAATTTTATAAAAATTGTTTTGAAAGTGTTGTTTACAGTACATACGTGCAGTATGCTTTCTTATAGTTTATTTATTTTCAGGGTAATAGATCATAACTAAGCTGTGCAGCCATCCTCAGCAATATGGTGGTCAGAGGTTCTTAGATGCAAAAACGATGAGTTAAGTCTCACTTAAGTATGGATACGTGTGAAATTTAAAATTCTTATGAAATTATTACATAATGCTTTGGCATTAATTGGNGTCTCACTTAAGTATGGATACGTGTGAAATTTAAAATTCTTATGAAATTATTACATAATGCTTTGGCATTAATTGCGGGAAAATATGAAATAAACTATAAAAACATATTAAATTACCTTAGATGAAAAACAATTTTTTTTAAATTTTGATAAATAAACTAGAACTCTTTAATCTGAAAAACTTTTCCCGAAAAATACCCAGTAATTTACATTTTGTAAGAAAACAAACTATCGATGAGTCACATGGTANAAGAAAACAAACTATCGATGAGTCACATGGTATCAAGTGTAAAACATCGTTGGACGTACCCTGTTGACACTCATCATGTATTTCTCGCACAAAAGTCGACGAATTGCATCATGTAATTTAATAACGCCTGAGATCGTAATAATACCTTCGTGAGCGAAGGAATAGTTCTTCGGAGTTTATTTACGCTGCCTCACTCACCTGTCTTACTTTCAACACTTCCGGCCTAAATAAACCCAGAAAGTTGCTTGGCCTATTAATAAAACCAAATTGATATCGAAGCTACGATATCGTTCCTACTTCTTGGCGTCCACGAAATAAAATAAATAAGATATTTTTGTCGTGACGTTTGGACTATTCCGAATGTTTTACTGTCCGACTGCCGTCGTGGGCGTAATGTCCCTCGGCCACGCGGAAGTGGTGCGTTATAGCTGTCCGGCTAAGGGGGAAGGGCTAACGGACACACACTAAAATAACTCGGGCGACATTCCGATCTCGCCGAATCACGCCGGAGAAGAATATCCTGGTCAGAAAAGCCGTTCGGCATCGACTTCCCGTTACCGATGTTGCTCGTTCTAATGGCTTGTTTCGGAATTCATCGCATCGTCGTGTTTTCAAATATCTCTCCTCTTGAAAGAGTTTTAAAAACAAACCTGAAGGCGGGGAAACGCTTTCAAGATACTGCCGTCGTCGCTCGTGAACAACTCTGAGATTTGGCTGTTGCCCAATGTAACATCTCAGAAATTTCAAGAGTTGTATAATTCTTGCCGGGTTGCACAGTTCCCCAGTAAGGAACGGACTGGAAACGTTGCATATATCTCTATTTAATGAATACCTACTTTTATTTTTATACGTACACACTCGTTAAATACACGTTTTCCACCGTGAACTGAACTTTGGACGTCAACTTTCGAGTGAGGTGGAACATACACACTGCGTTTATTACTTACATAGCAACATTTATTTGAAAAGGTGGTCAAAGGTTAAAAAATGGCTGAAAGGAAAAAGTAACTTAGGGCCTCAAAAGTGATCACTTTACAATAAACAGCCTAGAAGTAAGGTTTACCCTACTCAGGTAAGGAACAAAACGATTCCAGCACCTCCCGTGGCTTGTGTAAAATCCAGAAGCGCTTTGCTGGCGCGCCCGTTACCATCCACAACTACATCATCTGTTTTAACACAAATGTTAAGTCGTTAAGCCTTGTAAGTCCGTACATTTCAGAATGCCAAAAATATTATAACTATTATTTTCCTTTTTTTTTTCGTAAGACTGTCTTAATCACGGCGGTTATCAAAGAATGCAATGTTATACAAAATTGATAAAATCCGAGGCTAAGTCCAGCGTCGATTTTTAACATTTAGTGTCCGCTTGTAAATCGAAATAACGGTGATATAAGAGAGAAGGAAAGAGAGAGAGAGAGANGTAAATTAAAATGCAAATTTGTAAACTTGGTTAGATTTTAAGAAAGAAGCAGTTTGCGTGAAGTGTCTCGACTAGTTCGTCAAAAAGCTACATTTGACCCGTGGGGGGATCGAACCCACGACCTTCGCGTTATTAGCACGACGCTCTAACCAACTGAGCTAACGGGTCCGCTGTGGCAACCGTTGGTAAAAACGTGATTTAATGTTCCTTTTGCCGCACACTATGCCCGTTTCAGATTAAATGAAAAAAAATGACTTCAGACATACGCCATTGTAGAGCTATTTTGCCAAGGAAAGCAGAGGGGACGAATTAAGAGTGTACACGAGAAGAAGCAAAGACTAACATTTCTCGTACCGTCATACTCAAAATTTGAAGTGTGTTAAAATTTTTTACAGCATATACATGGCCTTCATTTTATTCACCCTCGTAGATTTAAAAACGTCGAGAAATGTTTTGATGCACTTAATCCTTCCATTATGGTGTAATCAGTGGTATAGGCTTTTCACGGCAAAATTAGCATTTTTGAAAGCCCTGCTTGAGATCTACTTCTATGCACGTTGTGTAGTCTCCCGCCATCTGTAAAGTTAACATTGCCGTAGACCTGATCACTTGGTTCATTCGTCGGTCTATAGAAACAGTGAACTCATAACAGAAGTAGTTTCCCAATTTCTTAACACTTACACCAACCAATATATTAAAAAAAAAACCGCAAACAAAGAAATCATTCAGTATTAACATACGTTTACCTAACACTTATAATTCAACGTTAAAACACGGAACTACTTTCCTTCCGACGTTACCAACTTTATTGGGCGCTTGCCAGTCAGTACGTTTTGGATTTGCCATAATGGACACTTCCAACAACTCGGTACTTGACATCTGACACAGATAAGTGTTCATGGAGAATTGTTATTAAAATTAAAACGTTTTTAAATATTATTTGTAATGTGCAAGTCAGTAGTATACGCCAGCAACATTTTTTTCTAACACACGATACAACAAAATATTAGTTGTAACTACGGCCATAATTCAGTGTGATTTGAATTTCTGGTTTAATCGGCTTTAACTCGTTGAATCACCGTGTCCGCGATCAGGACATGTTGCACTTAAATAATATTTACGGCCACTGCTGTACACAGCGTAGAATCAGTACCCAATTCCTTGAGAGTTTCACCGACGGGTTATCAGATTGGTGAACGTCATCACACCTTCGTTTATGAATGGCTGATGGCGATGTCTCTGAGCACGCAGCACGTTATTCACTGATTGCAAAAGACACGTTAGACGTGAGTGCAGCCCACACATGAATATAACACGATTGCAACACTTTGACTCACAAATTAACGCGTGAACGAACGGGTTAAAACAGACACCAACATACACTGGACAAAAATATAGTGTACACATCTCGGCAAGCACTACTTCCACGAACTGACTTGTAGGCGAATGCCATCTGTCGGTGTTAGTTGTAACTATCTGTGCCCACTGGGTTAGATCCTCAGAGTAAACGAAGCTGTAATCGTGTAGGTGGTAAATTACTGATACTTTGTTTGTTAACATTCAGTTTATTCTCAAAGTAGTCTGAGGTAAGGGATATGTTCATACGGAATAATTCTAGGTAGGGGCTGAGACAATTTTCTAAGGTTGATTTCAATTGTTCTCAATTAACCGTGAACAGCGTGGAGATATTTCGGCTGCTTGAAGTCTTGAGAGGCAATGCGGTGAATATGGAGCATCGCCGGAATGCAAGGGTTAAGTAAACGCTCACATATCACTGGATATCCTAATTTTATCCACAATATGTTAAAACGAATCTCTTACGGATATCGTTTGGCTATCCAGAAGTAAACATAAGTTTGTACCACTAACTGGATATCCATTAGATATTAAAGAACAACCAATGGCCATTATTTATGGTAATTGATTAAATATTGAAATGTCTATAGGAAATCCAAAATATCTTCATCACATTTTGAATATTATGTTAACATTTCCATATATTTTGGCAATCGTTTGGATGCAACTTTGCCATTCCTTGATCTTCCACGATATCCTGAACATCAGAAAGTGACATCCGTTAGATATTTTCTGGACTTACTATCTGCTATATGGGCGGGAGATCCCCGAGAAAACCCGCCGACCACCGATATCGTCCGGCACGATTCCCACGCGCGAAAATCCAGGGGCGAACCCGCCGGGAACCATTACACCGTATGTATATACTAACAACTTTACTCTTACAACAAAATAAATTTTCACCAGGTACCTGCCTCACCCAAGGATAGTGCACCCGCGGAATCCACAGGCCGAGCCCTGGTGATTAAATAACCAATATTGAATCAACTGCAAAACTATTTCTCTCAGACGATTCTTGTATAGTCCAGCTGGTGTCTGTACTAATTAGCAATATTTCATCATTACGGAGAACACATTCTTGTCCAGCTCCCAAATATCAACATAAGTCAATACAAGACCAATAAGAACCAGGTTCGGCCTAGGTGGGAGGCGAGTAGTCTGACCACTACACCACTGCGGCCCCCACCGTGAACAGCCTACAGTTATGACTTGCGCAGCGGTTCCGTCCGGAAGGTTCCTAGCACATCGCGAATTCACTGCCGTGTGTTGCTGCGGTGGGGGAGACCGTTTTGATGGGAGATGATGGGTGAGGAGGG
>NQII01000375.1:147491-168293 GCA_002778355.1 Clitarchus hookeri
CCCCCCCTTTTCCCCCCTTATCAGCGAGTGCTGCAGTCCGGCCGTGAATAATGGACCCCGAGGCCGCCTGGTCCAGCCCGTTCCATTGTCGTGATCACTCTGCGGGGAGCCGCCTCATTCGCTATCCTAGGAAGGCTTGGTCCACACCGAGAATAATGAAAACGAAAAATATTTACTGTGCGTCTAACAAGGTAAACGTTTGTGAATACCGAAATTATTTTTTTTTCTAGTATTTATGCTTATACAGATTGTTTAGAAAATCAGTTCCCAAACTCCAGGCACAGTTTCTTTGGGGCAAATGTAATGTAAAAACTATATACACTTACATCAGGAAAATAATTTTTATATAATTTAATTGTGGTTAAAGTTGTGGTGCGCAACGCCTGGAGAACAAGGCTGCGAGATTATGCATATCGGACAAGTTGCATGAGAAGTAGGCGCGACGCCGGGTATGTAATAATGTTGTGTCGTGCGCCTACGACCTATGCAACTTGTCCTACATGCATGACCGCACCGCCTTGTTCTGCAGGTGTTGTACGTACATCGCAACTTTGAACACAATTATTGATACAAAAATAAGTTTATGGATATAAGTGAATAAGGATTTTGTGTTACTTTTCGTCCAAATAAACTATGTCTGGAGTTTAGGCACTGCGAGTCCAAACATCCAATATAAGTAAGAAGTAGCGAATTTCATAGTTTCACTTGACCGACGCATGAATATAGTGACCAGGCACATAACAATGTTAATTATATAAAGGGTGGAAGAATACACAATGTGCATACAAGTAGATCTTGAGCAGGGCTTACAAAAGTGCTCAGTTTACCATGAACAGCATATAGCTGGTTGTAAAAGGCTGTGTATGACTGCCCACTTTGTGCTGACGCAGGGTATTTATGAATACAGAGTGAAACAGCCGCCGACACCGCGAATCCCAGCCGCACTCACCAACAAAATGGTACTGGCCACAAGAATGTTGGAGCGCCGTTCGCCAATCAGCGTCTGATAATCCGCCTGCCAGCAAGCAGCCTGGCCAACATGGAGTATTTCACAGCATGCAGTAGCCAGTCAGACACAACACTCGTTCCCAGGGCCTGGCGCAGCCAATCAGGAAACGGGTACGCCCACATCAAAGGAATCGCCATGGCATTTCGTCTCGGGGCTGCGGTGGCTGAGCGGTTTGGCCTGCTCGGCTCCCACAAAGGCGAATCGGGTTCAATCCCCAGCAGAGGCCACTTCCGGATTTTCGCAAGTGGGAATCGTGCCGGACGATGCCGCTGGTCGGCGGATTTTCTCGGGGATCTCACGTTTCCTCCGCCTTTGAATTCCTGTGCTGCTACTTTCTCACCTCATTTCACCTCCATTGGCTCTCAAGAACTCGTTGTTAAGAGCCGCCCAAATCTCTCAACTCAACTCAACATTTCGTCTCTTTGTACTTATCTACTCTATGGTGCTGTGAAAGATTTGTTATTGGTCGAGCTACCATCTGATAAGCTCGAGTGACATATCTGCGCGCTGTATCGGTTCTCGGGAAATTTATCTTGATCTGTGTGGCTGGAGTTCGCGATAGGTGGACGAGGAAGTTTTGCTTCTCCTTGGGCAGCTATTCTGTGGTCCGACCGCTACGTTTTCTAGTGAGGGAAGTCCTGCTGAAGAACATTTTTGGGGAGTCTAAAGATAGTGGCCCGTGGTGATGCATTCTGACCAGTTATCATATTTCAGCCATATAGACTTTTCCTTCGTATCTGTCGGAATGGGGAGGATTGGGCGGATATTATGGAGCCCGCCTGCCTGCATTGTTTTCCTCCTTTTTCGGCCGAGAAGAGCGGGGAGCTATAAGGTTTACACTTGCACGCGCTGCCAGAGCGCCATCGCTGCTACGCACAGAGCTCTGCCCTGGATTGCAGTATGTTCTCGTATTGCTGCGGGTACCTATGAGTAGAGACCTGAAAAATTCGTGGATTCATTTCGGGACAAGCTATAATTCGAAACACGTGTGTAAATAAACCTTCAGCCATTGGCCTACACGGTGTTTGACACCTCCTGAAGAAGGCTGGCCCAATTGCCACCTCCTTCTGTGACAGCAGACAACCAATGTGCAGTTGATTAGCCGTATAAACATGCATTCTGACCTCTCAGATCGGACGTCCTCATTGAACTCGCGAATTTTTCTGGTCTCTACCTATGAGAGTTTCAGCGGCGACCCTATCATTTTACCGATGAAAAGTCTGTAGCAGAGATAAATATGGGCTCCTGTCATACTTTGATTCGTGCCCGGCTGGTGTGTTTTAAGATAGGGCAGTCTGAAAAAGCCGTTTTTAACTATATAGGAGGGCTTCAAAACAATATTTGCAGCATGCGCGGTAACTTTAAAGTACCATTCCTTCCTCGTATGGGATATTATGTTTTTTTTGTAGGTAAACATACTGGGGGCACGTTTACAAACACTCTGCAGCGCAGTTCAAGCACCAGGCAGGTGGAACCCTCAACATCGAGATCTTCAGAACCGATGAGGGTGAAGCGAGTCGAGCATGGAGCTGAGTCGGAATGCAACGGTGGGATAAACGGGAGATGGCCGAGAAAACTCGCCGACTAGCGGCATCGCTCGGCACGATTCCCACGTACGAAAATGCGGCAGCGACCCCGCAGGGGGTCAAACCACGTTAGTCTTGATGGGAGGCGAGCGCTCAATCCGTTGCGCCAGTGTGTCCTCTATCGACGTATATGTTGCAGCCTAAACTAACATTTTCTCACTTGACCGAGGGAACTAGTGATCGTGCGAAGAGGCAGTACGTGTGATTCGGAGAGGCTATATATTTTTAGTGGTTGGTCTAACTGTTCGTAGAATTCCTGTCAGTCTTTAATTCGACAGCTCTCTGTATTACGCAATTACAAACCTGAGAAACCATTACAACCAACTTATTTTACCCGTTCGTGTACCCAGGAGGGTTCACCTAGTGGTTGATTGCCAACCAACCAGAAAGGACTAGAAATTCGTACGGAGGGTCGACTCCAAATGGCTCTTGGTGCGNTAGTGGTTGATTGCCAACCAACCAGAAAGGACTAGAAATTCGTACGGAGGGTCGACTCCAAATGGCTCTTGGTGCATCGTAATCACGGAGCGTCGTTTTTTGCACTTTCTCTGCACAACTTTGTCTCATTCAAATGAAACATATATGACGATTGAATCCAAAAGTGTAGCCTGGGTGCAGTGTCACAATAACTTTGCAAAGCCTTAANAAATGAAACATATATGACGATTGAATCCAAAAGTGTAGCCTGGGTGCAGTGTCACAATAACTTTGCAAAGCCTTAATACCAATGTTCGGTCAATTCTTCTTTCAGTGGCATTCTTATAAGTGGCCCAACTAACAGGTTGTCCTTACTTTTAAGATTGGTAATGACTGTCTATGCTATAAATGGTATTTGTTTTTAACTAAGTACTTTATATTTATTATGTATAGGGCCATTGGCTTTTCGCGTAAAAAACTGAGCACACAGTAGAATTCAATACTATATACACATCTCAGCTGTTGCTATACCTCCATTGGCTGCTAGTGTCGTGTCCGTCTTTGACCAAGCCACTCAGGACTAAGTAACTACGACACTGAACCTTCGTGATTCGTACGCAAACGGTTAACACGGGCCAGAACATTTTTTAACCAATCATAGAAGCAGGATGACCCTACAGTGCTTTGGACTGTAACTTGTCTCGAAATATTTACGCGAAATATCACTGCCTCNTATATATATATAACTTTCTAAGTGTGTGCTGAGAATTTCTGTGATATTTTCGTCTCGCAAGCCTCGTATTTTCACTTCACTTAGAGACAACATTTTTCCATGAAGTTTTCAGATACGAAGTTCGTATACCGAACGAATAGTGAAGTTAGTGACTAGACAAGATACAGTAAACATACTGCAGAAGCGGATCTTATTTCGCCTATGATTACCTCATATTTAACTAACTGGAACATTATTTTTAATGTAAAAATTAAAAAATTGAACTCTAGGAAATGGAAGCTGCCGTATTTCACGTAACTATATCCATTAAAAAACCGGCATCCCTACACGAATTTGATTTCGGTTCGCTGAAATTCGCTGGTACATAGTATGATGAACTACAGTAAGTTCCCAGAAAATTAAAAACTTTTGACAACCTTGCTTATTTTCATCTACCCACTTTACACCACTCTGCAACTTGCCAAAAATCAGATTGTTATGGTTTTTATTTCTCCATAAAATTACGAGTACGTTATTATTACGCACATTTTTGTGTGTATAAAAAAAAAGTAACCAATTGCAGCAGTGAAAATTTTTAACTTTCCGCTTTTAATATAATTTTTATACATACACATCCTTTAAAATCGCCGCCATTAGTATATGTGCAAAAACGTTAAAATAAGCACAATTGCTCACAGGTTTTTTTAAATTTTATGAGAGAGAGATCAAAATTTTTTAGTTAAGCTTGAACCGCAGAGAATACGTATCATCTCATAAAAAAAAAGTCACATTTCAGATAACTCCTGCAGAAATACTTCAGTTCTGACTCCGGTTCGACGACTCTCTATTTTCGCATTGTATGAAAAGTGGCGGATATTGCCGTTTGCCACTGGATTTTCTCGGAGTACTCCCGTTTACTTCGTCGTTCACCCAGTTTCATGCTTCATCTGCATCTCTCTTCACTCATATGGACGCTATGTAGTTTCCAAGCGCCCCTCTAATCCCGTGAATCACTTTTTGTACAGGCATCTCACTCAAGTTACGAGAGCGGCATTGTCTTGTCACTTCAGCGACTTCGGAACGTAATTAATTCACGCAGGGCGACGTTATCGTGCACGACTTCTCCCTCCACGTCACCTGCGGGGTCGGGAGGTGTCCCGGTGTTGGCGCGGAGACAGGAAAGTTGGCGGCACTGGTGTGGTTTATGGGGAAAGTTGGCCACCGTGGCTACGAGAATCATGCAACTCACGTCAGTGGCGATGGGGCGTTCAAGGAGAAACTGCTGGAAAGTATGAATGGCAGCGCGAAGAACATTCATGAAAAAATACGTATTAAATCGAAGGTTAGACTTTTTCGAACGCAATACGGAACATAGTTACAAAATTGAAATGTCAAGGTAAAAGTATTCCCCACATTTTCGAAAAAATGTTTTGTAAGAGTGATGTACTTCTGTACAATTACACCTCGGCGCAATATGTTTCGCTAAAGATCTGATTAGGTAAAATTATTCTTCGTAACTTCCAGTTTTTTTTATTTTATTTTTTTTTTCAAAATTCTTTTTGTATGTACTCTTTTATATCTTATAGCTAGATACCTGAAAATTTCGTGGATTCATTTAGGGACAAGCTAGAATGCAATACACGTGCGTTTATATAATTTCAACCATTGGTCCACACGGTGTTTGACACCTCCTGGAGAAGGCTGGCCCAATCTTTGCCTTCCACTGTCACAGCAGACAACCAATGTGCAGGTGATATCTGCATATTTGTCCATACGACTGTGCCATCTAGCCTATAGGCCATTGAACTCGCGAATTTTCCAGGTCTCTACTTATAGCTTTTAACACGTCGCGTACAAGGTGAAACTTGAAAAATAATTATGTCATTTGTGGTCAATGTGTTGCTCTACACGAAAAGTAGAGAAAATATGTTGACCAATGCGTTGCTCCTGTAGGGCTTGCATTTGCGCGTAGGTACTCCATACAAGAAGTAGCGAGTCAGTTGGAATGAGTCAAGGCTTGTAGACGAGCAGTTTAATCTCCTTTCCGGTCCACCACTACAAATAAATTTGAATGGTAGATGTAAATTAGATCTCCTCTCTAAGAGATAATATAGTATAACTCATTTTAAATACTATTACTAGAGACCTGAAAAATTCGCGAGTTCAATGGCCGGCGGTATACACTCTACTGTCTTATAAACAGATATGCCAATATCAACCACACATTGGTTGTTTGCTGTCGCAGTGGAAGGCGACAATTGGACACCGTTCTTCAGGAGGTGTCAAACACTACGTGGACCAACCGCTAAAGTTATATAAAAGCACGTGTTTTGAATCCTAGCTTGTCCCAAAATGAATCCGAGATTTTTTTAGGTCTCTAATTATTACACACTTGCCAAGCAATCCACTTCTTGGAAACCATTTAAATAATTTCTCGCAAAGTTCGGTTTAGTGACATTACAAAACACAACGTTAGATTTGAAACTTAAAACCAAATTTTTCTCCGAAAAGTTGATAATGCAAAGGCGATATCATGTTTTGCTTTATTTACACAAACATTTTAGCTGGTGAAGTAAATATTTACTAGCCTGCAGTAGAATTTGATGAGAAAGTTTTCGACTAGGAAAGAAATTGGATTTTGATTACAGAGCAGTATTATGCACGTGCAAGATACACTAAATGAGTAAGGTGATATCACACGAAGAGAAATAATACAGCAAGGAAGCGGTGAAAATGAAGTCCGGGAAGGACAAGTTCCAAGTGAGACTTAGTTGGTATTATATGCAATTATATGTTAACAAAATAATAGCGTGACAAGAATTTGAAACAAAATTTGTGACACGAATCTCGTGACGTGGTATTTCGTACATCTAAGGCAAACTAATTTGGAAAGAAGAAAAAAAAAAAAAGAAAAAAAAAAGAAAAAAAAAAGGAATGACCTAATTTCCATTGTATTCGTTTGCTCTTCATCAAGTAACCACAAATTACCGTATTAATCCTTATAAATGTTTAAATTATCAAGAACTGTAAAGCTTTGTTATGTTGATTGTATACATTTTTCTTGAAGAATATTCGTTGTGGTAATAAAATTTTGCGAAAATATATCAAGAAAAGTTATATTTCTAAACACTGTAGGGTCGTTTACCTATCTTGATTGGCTGGATTACTTTTTGACGCGTGTTGACTGTCTGCACACAAATCACGTAGGAGCCGTGCTGATGTTGCTGAATTCCGAGTGTCCCGGTAAAATACGAAAACACCTTCTAAAGCAGACTGCAACCAAAGGCAGTAGAAATAATGCTGTTGGGTGCTTATAGTATTGAAGTGTCTCGTGTGCTCATATTTTGTTCGCGAAAAATCACTAGCTCTAAATATTAGAGCATTTCGTTGCGAATCGGAGCTTCATTATATAATTTGTAGTGTTTTGCGTGCTCACGTAGCAACGCTACATTACTAGAGACCTGAATAATAGGCGGATTCATTTTGCGACAAGCTAGAATTCCAACCCGTGTGTTTATATAACTTTATACGTTGGTCTACATGGTGTTTGACACCTCCTGGAGAACGCTGGCCCAATCGGTTCCTTTCACTGTGACAGCAGACAACCAATGCACAGTCGACATAGGCATATTTGTACATAAGATTACAGAGTCTAGCCTGCAGGTCATCGAACTAGCGAATTTTTCCGGTCTCTATACATTACGTGAGATAAAAAAAATTTATCCTTGAAATATCACAACAGAAAGACACCAAGTCGAAAATTAAAAATTTATGAACTGTGCAGTTGGACCTCGTCTTAAACGCAAGTGCAGGATTATCAATTGTGGAGGGAAAAGTGCACATGAATACAGTTCACTGAAGTGTCTTGACTTCAAACTGGGAACATTTACAGAATGTGTCTATCAAAGTCAGACGAAAAGTGGCCCGAATAAGAGAGCTTGGCGTTATTCTTGTAGGTAAGTAGATTAAACACCAAACCACATGACCACAATTTGTTTTTGAGAGTGAGTTTATTCGATCGATGGTCGTATTGGAAGTACTTGTGGATAGTAGCCACTCAGCACTACTGAGTTTTAGCTCGTTTTATTATTACGTATGTTTTACAGAAACGCAAACGTGAAAAACACGAAACCGAACTCGTTTGTAATACTATAATATTTCCACTTAAAAATTCCGGAAGGAAATCATTTATAGATTGTTTAGTCTAAAGTAAGAACATTTTGAATCAACCGTTGAAATAAAAATCACTAGCGTTAACTGCGTGTATGCACTGGCTCTCATGCTTCCAGTTAAGTTGTTACCGGATAAAGTGTAATAGTTAAAGGCTATTCACGATAAAGTGAGCACTTTTCAAATCAACCTTAAAAAAAAAGTTACTGCTCCTGCCTGCGCACAATTTAACGAGCGCACTGAGTGGCATGCGCCCACTAAAGTTGGCAACGATGAAGCGAAAGTAGTTCCATGCCTTAAAGTCGAATTAAAAAAGTTAAGTGAACATCTGCGCAAAATTAAATTATTTCTTTGGCTTTCTCTTTTGGCAATGCATCTAAGTGTAAAAAGAGCAGATTTGTAAAATATTTACTTTTCTAATGATGTCACTGTTTCACTTTACTGACGAACGAATAAAGTGATGAGGCCCATGGCAGAGTCAATTTTACATAAGGCGGAATAATACATAACGTGCATGCATGTAGATCTTAAACAAGACTGTCAAGTGCTCAATTTACCTTTTATATAGCCCATATATACCTGAACGGTATATTGCGAGTGTAGTCTTTAAATTTACATTCAAAAAAAGTTGGCACTTCCTTTTTTTTTTTTTTTTTTTTTTTTTTTTTTTTAGTTTTATACAAATTAGAGTACGAATTCGCAGATTAGTAAGTTATTTATATTCATATTAATTTTACGGGGTCACTGAAATGACGCATTAAGAAAGCTGATATGGCCCACGGCAATGTAAATTTCACATATGGGGGAAGTATGCGAAATAAGCAGTACTAGATCTCAAACAGTGCTTTCAAAAGTGCTCTGTCGACAACGCAAAGCCTGAATGATTGTTTTACGTAACAACTGGTGTAATCAGCAACGACTATACAACTTTTCCCACTGCAAGGTTGGGAAATGCGTACATCAGCAGTAAAACAAATACAATAAGCTTATCCCTATAAAGTGTACCGCCCCACGATCTGCTTTTAAGCTGGCTCGCGCGCAGGATGCCAACGCGGGTGGGGGAAAAAAAACTCTTCTTCCTGGGAGCGGGGTAATCCTCTTTCCTGCAGCCCGAGTGGAAAATACCAGCTGACCCTGTGACTAATCCTACTGTCAAAGGTTTACATAAAGGTCGCTCAGCGGGTGGAAACAAATAAAAAAAAAAATGAACTGTCTCTTGCTCCTACCCCTTCTTGGGACGGGAGCGACGCCGATAAAGTCTCTGCGACCTAATGCGACCCAGGTGTTTGATCTCACGAAGGTATTACATTACGTCTGGCTCAGAGGAGACAGGGTGGGGGAATTAACGTTATTTTAAAATATTGGATATTAGGGTCGATCATCGTCGTCAAGTGAGAGACACTGGTGTAGCTATATTTTGTAAGCCCTGGCTTTCTCTACAGTCCATCCACGACTACTTCCAACTTTTCCGAACACCTACTAAAGTTCTACTTCAATGATATTCATCCGCCTAATGCAAACAAAGCTTAACCGAGTCTAGAAAATTACACCAAATTGTCTACGGCCCGCAGTCTTGCGCACTCGGTGTAATCATATTTTACATAAGAAATATTTCTTACTAGGTATATCGCCAACACACCTATTTTTTCTCTGCTTTTATTTAAATTATATTAATTATATTTTAAATTCTGTAATTTATAAATAAAACACACGTAAAAGTTTAATTTATCCCAAAACACATGTAAACACAAGTACATATAAAACGTTTGTGATACACGGCATATTTAGGATGCAAGCAAACACGTGTCATGCATGGGGTGATTCTTCATAGGTTCGATTTAAAAAGTGTGAAGAAACCGCGAATATACTATATATATATATATATATATATATATATATAGTATCCTCCACCACATGTAACAAAAACTGATCGATTCGCACCGTATCACTTTATTCATGAGTCGATGAAGAGTAAAATGTGAAGTATTTATTTAGTTCTGTAAAAATTTCATACGAGTGTGAGTCAAATGAAAACGTTGACGGCTAGAGAGCTCGCTTCCCACCAAGGCGATCCAGGTTCGATGCTCGACGGGGCATCTTCCGAATTATAGCACGTTGGACTCGTGCTGGACGGTGCAGCTGATCAACTGGTTTTTTTCTCGGGGATATCCCGTTTTCTCTAACCTTTGCATTCCGGCTTTGCTCCGTATCATCCTCGCCAGCTCTCAATACCTCGTTGTCAAGAGCTGCCAAACCTCCCCATACTTTAAGACGAGATAAAAATATCGAAACACTACTCGAATGTCCGGTAAGATGGCAAGAGAGAAAAGGTACAGCGAAGGAGCAGCAGTAGTGTCAAGATGGCGGCTTTAGACTCAACACGTAGCAAAGAAGAGCACCGTTCGTTAATTTTTTTTTTATCTTCGAGTGGTGAAAGGATCATACCTATCGAACTTTGTCAAAGAATGAAATTGCAGTATATTGATGCATGTTTCAAATCTGACGNGGTTGAGGGGGGGGGGGAATAAAAGGAGGGTGACACATGACACCTAAAGAATTTTTTCTCGAGTTATCCACACTGCACTAGAACATTTGTACTACACTGCCAATGGTCTTTGTGGAAAAATTATGTAAGTTTACATCTTCTCTGTTTACTAAATTGCACGAACGGTTAAGGAAATGCTTAATGCTTTCATTTGTATTTCACCCTCGTGTGTGTGTGTATATAGAAATTCCTACTACTGTGTGCATTAAACAAGCACATATACTAAATCAAATAAATCCAGTGACCACAAACTAAAACATTGCGTTTTAAATACGACGTTAAGGTATAGAACTTCTTTCAGTCATCGTTGCCAAACGTATTGGGATCATGCAAGTGTGTCCATTAGAAGCTACGAGTAGATATGTTATTCAAATGTTGATTTCACAAGTTTTCTCTTTAAAGTGAACCAACTTCATTCGTTACTTTTAAATTTAGTGCGCTTGGGTGTCACTTTCGATGTCACTGACTTGCAAAGAAGGCGGTATTAATGGCAGTATTATTATTGAATAAAGTGCATAACCCAAATAAATATTCATCGTTCGGTTTCACACCTACAACTTAGGGGCCGTGGTAGCGCAACGGCTAGAGCGCTCGCTTTTTACCGAGGCGAACCAGGCTCGATTCCTTACGGGGACGGTCCCAGATTTTCGCAGGTGGGAATCGTGACAGACGATGCTGCTGGTCGGCGGTTTTTCTCTAGGATCTCCCGTTTACCCCGCTCTTGCATTCCGTTGCCGCTGCATTCTCACCTCGTGACATCCTCATTGGCTTTCAAGACCTCGATGTTAAGAGCTGCCCAAAACGTTTCACTCCCCACCTGCAACTTGTGTACAGAAAGTGCTGAGTTGCTTTGACTTATTACAGCAATTTTAAGTTAAACGCACTTTTCGTAATTTAATGGACGGTCTCCAAGTACCATTAACCCATTCAGACGCAGTGTACAAAATGGTGTACATTACCCACGTGTAGGTGATTCTTGGTCTGTAACACACAATGCGAAGCGCAACGACCAATGACTAGAGACTCGGGAATTTCGCGGATTAATTGGGCAGCAAGGTAGACTCCACAACCCGCTATGTACTCGAGGCTCACTTAGTTGTTTATTGGCTGTTGCTCCAGTTTGACCCCAGACCAGGTGAAACGGGATTCGGCCGGCTATTTATTGCAGCTTAGTTATTGGCTCAAATTCATCCGGGGAGTGGCTTACAAACTGCGATCCAATTGGGAAGAAATACAAGTATACATGTGTTTTAAGTCTAGCCTGTCCTCCAATTAACTCGCGAAATTTCCGTGTCTCTACCAATGACCTCACCTGTGGGAAAATGATTCGCAAGCCGTCTTACTGGTCTAGGTTATAAATGGTTCATATTACTGTAACCGAAAATGTAGCCTACAGCTCATTGGCTGTCACAACGGAACAAGTGTTGTGTCGACTAAAGTACAGCACGCATCATAAAAGTTTTTGTTTGCGACATATTAAACAGTAAATTGAAGTGTGTCTGAAAGGGTTAAACGCTAATGATGTTGTTTGACAACTCAGCTATATAATGAATTCTGGGTGCTTGAATTTAATGAAGATTTTAAATGAATACAGGTAAGTTAAAAAATGTTAAAAATTAAATAAATAAAATGTTTTTTTAAACATAATATGCTTACGAAACAAAAATAACACTTAATTAGTTTTAAATGTGGTTGAAATCTTTGCTTCTGCCATTTAACAATTATTTCTGATCTATGAAATTTAGAGTTCTCTGTAACCTTAATGTGTACCCCTATCAACCCAAATGTTCGTAACTAAAATAATTATTTCCACAATATTTGTATATATTTCGTAACTCTGAGCTTTTTTCTCACTAAATTTTAATTCTGTTATTACATCATTTTCTGCAAGTTTTTTTCTGTAGATTTGACCAAACTCAATAGTCACAGTTTTTAAAAACAAAGTACGTTAGCAAGTAGTTGCTGTGTTTCTTTCAGAACTCACCATTGTGTTAAGTGCTTTCATAGATTATATTATACCAAAATTGTATTCCTTTGTTTATATCATAACTCAATTAACATATATTTATGTTCAGCTTCGTTCTGTCTTACGTTCAATATTTTTTCTAATATTTACTCCGCATGAGCGAACATAACAAAACGCCATTGTTCCTATACATTTCCTAGGAATTAACTACTCCCTGTATTTATATAAAACTACATGTGATACGTAGCATCTGCCAAATTTGCATAGTTGTTTGGCAGTAATTAATAATCCAAGATGATGTACACCCGTGTTACTTCTGCCATTAGTTTTGTTCTATGATAAAATGATTTTATAGTTAATGCGCGTTTGGCAAGGAGGCCGGTCCTGTGATGGTTCATGCTAAAGTCTCCCAAATGACTTGAAGTGGTTCGGAGCCCATTGTAATGAGCAGGGCCCACCAACATCACGTTTATTGCACGGACCTGCCACGTTAAACCAAAACTATAATTTCCGCATTTCTCCCAGCTCACCATAGTACGAAAAGGCGTTTCGGAATGCAGTGGCATATATCATGAGACGAAACGTACTTGTGCCATTGTACGCCATGCTGTGTTTTAATTAGATCTGAAGTCAACAAAGTCAAAGATAAAGCTGTTTACTCAGACATCCCCTTTTCCTTTGAAGTTAACTTTGGAACTTCAAACACGATGCCAATTTATCTGTTTAACTTGCATAGGCGCACCGGTATAGTCGAGGCCGTGTTTGGGTGACCTTGAGTGTAGGCACACCGATGCATACAGTCGGTTGGCCGTTCCTTTGTAGTTCGCTTTTATTTTGTTTGAAAAGAAATAAGCAAAGCACAATTCAACACGCACGGATTCAGATATTTAAAAAAATCTATGAATATCAAAGTACGTGAACTGTGTAACCTATTCAGCGAAGTGATTTGCGTTTAAACTACGGAAAATTTTAAATATGCACTCGGTTTTCGTCTTCCACTGGCATGTTTGTAAACGCATATTCTAAATTAACCCGCAACATTTATAGGGACGGCGGAGAGAAGAAAAATAAGAATATTGCTTTCATCAACGTTCAGGAAATGCAGGCTGCAGGCGTTCATTTCTCACTGTGTGTGTTTGTTTATTTAACATCGTGCAGCATTTACCTGAAGCAGCACCTGTCGGTATGCAACGGTAGTTATTAATTATTAGCCTTGCTGGTAGCCGATCTTGCAGGCGTTAGAACGGTAATGCACGTCTCGGGATCATTCTCCCGATGTGTTACAGGAAGGCAACTCTTAAAGACATGGAAGAGTTGTCACTGGTACAGACCGCTGACAGTTACGCTGTTTGTTGACATACATTTCGATGCGCTTAACTGACCAGCTGTATTAAAGTTGTAGCGAGCCGACCGGTAACTCGCGCATGCAGAGTACTGTGCAAGGAGTGAGTGAGTGAAGAGATTTGGGCGGCCCTTAACAGCGAAGTGTTGAGAGCCGATGAGAGCGATTGAGGTGAGAATGGAGCAACGCCGGAATCTCCGAGGAAACCCGCCGACCATTGCCATCGTCCGGCCCGATTCTCACATGCGAAAACCTGGGAGTGACCCGGCCGGGGATAGAACCAGGTCCGCCTTAGTGGGAGGCAAGCAAGCTAACCGCTTAGCCACCGCAGCCCTACGGTGCATGGAAATTGAACTCCAGATGTACTCTATTCATTGTTCCTTCAAACTCATCTGAAGCCCCGTTATAGTTCTGTTTTCAGCCTACCCAGTGCCTATATTTCCGCCGCGAGTGTACTGAACGTAAACAAGTCTGCAAGGACTTGACAAGGAGAAGATAACGCGATTACTTGTGCGCTGAACAGAGAATCGGAAATAAAAATTTTTGTTTATAACAATGGAACTTTTGTACAAAAATGCATTTATGAACACCGTTTACTTTTCAAATAACGTAAGAAAATTTTAATAATACATACAAGAGAACAATTTCTTACAAGACATTTCTGATACACTTCGTTTTCTTTTTGTTTTTAAATTATATAATGACATAATTTTTTTTTAATAAAGACATTTATAAAGTGAGGTTTTATTTTATCAAAAAGAAGTTACATCAATGTCAACGTAAGTATTAAAACCTCGTGACATATAATTTATTTAACAAACAACCAAAAGTGATTTTTGAAAGGTTGTATTCAAAAAGTGTAAAGATGCCGTGAACAGAGTGTATTCACAATGCCAGTATCTCTACCGGTGGGTATCTTTCCGCTGCAATCTGTTATCATGGACTCACTTCTTGCGCGAAACTTGCATCCCGGTGTAATGGCAAGTCTTGGCGACTGTAACATCTGCAACAGATAGTTCTCTACGCTACATACATTTACCTACTTATTCTTATTTTCATTGATAATATCGCTCCTGTTAATCCTTGTCATTATATTAACATTCTTCCTGTTCATATTTCAGCGAGAATATTCTTCCGTTCACGGAACTCACAGAAGCACCGTGAAATTTCAGAACATTTCAAGTAATGAAGCTGGAAACTTTTATTGCATTCGGAAGAACGTGGCGTGTTTGATTCGACAATCTGACAGCAGTGGTAGCAATTTTTTCACGAGTTATTTTCAACTCTGTTTCAGGAACTGATGTAGTTGTTTGATATGAACATTCGCATTTTACTGAAAGTCAGACAAGCCACGATGACTAAAATAACAAAAGTTTATTAATCGTAATATTTTCTTCTAACGACCATTTATATTTTTTCCTATTGACTTCTGCTTAAACAGCAACAAAAAAAATGTTTAAATTAACTTGCAATTTTTTTATAAATTGTAATTTTGCTTCTAATATATCCTGAACTTATCTAGATATTTAGTAACAAAAACTTGTATTATAAATAATCATTTTAATTTATTTAATAATATACATACTATTCAAGCTAAAATATATGCTTGTAACGCATGGCACCCTGTCTTCGTAAAAGATTATACAATGTTGCGTACAGAATTACTCATCAAAGTGGAGCAGCGGTGACGTCGTGGTTAGGGCGCTTGCCTCCCACCACGTCGATCCGAACTCGATTCCCGGCGGGTTCACTCCCGGATTCTCTCATGTGAGAATCGTGCTGGCCGATGCCGCTTGCCAGAAGGAAAAGTCATATAATACCAACGGATTTTAGTACACCAAACGGAAAGCGTATTATGCAAATGCATGTAGTAACTGGATGTCATCACATCCTGATATATGTAAAATGCAAGTAGTGGTATTATGGTCATTATATTGCAATGTATTTTAAATGGGAGCTGAGCGGCTGGGCGGCTGGGCAGCTGGGAGGATTCGGCTCGACTCGGACCAGCTCGGGAATCTTCGGCTCGACTCCGGGGGTGCTCGGAAGTCGTCGAGTCGGGTTTGTCGAACGTAACCGAAGGTGCTCGGCAGTTACGCCCGCTAATTCTTCAAGCATGTTTGTTGTTGGTAGCCATATTAATTTTATAGGCATAGAGTATGTCAAATCATAAATCTGTATTTATTATCCGATTTAAAAAAGAAATTCCAATTATAAATTATTTATTTATTTTTTATATTGTGCCGGAATGATACTTAGGGTATTGCGGAAACATGCAAACGTCTCTCATTCCCTCATTCAATTACTATGTTTCCAGTCCCCTCTCTTGAAGACTGATTATTACATGATGCCAGAATATGCAAATTATTCACTACCTCGGTTGTTTTGTAGGTATAAATATTTATGCTTCTCAGATTTTTTTCATGTATGTATATATGACTAAACCAAGCTTATCATACTGATAGCGACCACACGCACGAATATGTAATAAACATGGTATGGATCAGCATCTACCAACACTTTTAGATTCTTAATTGGCATTAGTTTAAAAGCCAATACTACCAGGCCATGGAAACTTGAAAAGTACGAGGGTGATGAACAATTTAAAGTTTCGGGCTCTTCTTGACAATCAATCCATCAATCGTCCAATCATGCCATCTGTATTTGGATCAATCCATTAATCTTCCAATCTTTCCATGAATCTATCAGAATATTCGTCAATAAGCAATTATTTCTCACCAATACTCAGCTCTTTTCATCAATATTTCACAATCTTTCGCAATATTTCCATCAATCTTTCAATCTTCCCATCAATATTTCACAATCTTACCATCAGTCTTTCAATATTTTCATCAATATATCCATATTACTATCAATATTTAGCAACCTTTTCATAAATATTTCAGTTTTTCCATCAATCTTTCGTAATCTTTCAATCAATATTTCAATCTTTCCATCAATCTTTCGCAATCTTTCCATCAATATTTCAATTCTTCAATCTTTCCATCAATCTTTCGTCTTTCCATAAATCTCACAATTTTTCTCTCAATCTTCCCATCAATCTTTCTTCCAATCTTTCGGTTAATCATCAATCCATATTCAATCTATGGGTTTATCGTCTCAACCCCATCCATTCACATTAAAAATAATAAAACGATTTACCAACTGTCTCCAACATTTGTTCATGATGAGACAGTGCACAGCACTTTCTCCTCTTGTATCATCAGGCCATTCATTTCTTTGTGCCGTTACTCGGTATTCTACCGGCTTTTCTCAGGGTATGAACAGGTTTTAAGGCCCGAAGGCCAACACACCCTCCATCCTCCCGCACTGCATCTGTACCCTGGTGGGTAAGGCAATGCACGGCACTTTCCTCTTGGTCTCTTCGGGCCATTCACTTTTCTTACTTGCCGTAACACAGTATTCTACTGGTTTTCTCGTTTAAAACCTGTCCTCCTCGCCAATCTAAGATACTCCGACTTTTCTCAGGCTATGAACAGCATCACTTGCTGGCTCTCATAAGAAGAATATGTACAGTTCTTGGTGTGGTTCTTCAATGTATCATCTTTCATAAATTGTGTCTGGCCATTGTCGTAATTCTTTATCATGCTAAAATGACTCTTCGTACAGGTGATTCTTTCATGTCGACGAGCATTTTGAACGAAGGTAAAAACTCTATCGCAGAATTGACACACTCGACAATCAGGCAGCGATGATGGAGGTCGAAGGCTCTATATTCGATGAGGTCAAAGGCAGACCTTCGTATTCACAATTCATATTTACTGTACGGCGAGAGAATGCTTCCAAATCGATTGACACTATGCTGTGTAGGCTGTGTACGCCCCACAGTTGGAAAGCCAAATAACACATCCAAAAAGTACGTAGCGTCTTTTGTTAATGCTTAGCGGCACAAACCATATGATTCCTGAAGGTTAAGGGGTTTGCAATAATGAAGTCTTTTACTGTTTTATTTTGAAGGACGAATATATTGTCTCGAATTCAACACAAATAACATACAGCAGCACTTGAGAGGTGTGGTACTGTAATAATTTGGTTACTCAGGTTGACTGCTAACGACTTTGTGATGGAAGGGGGCTTCTCTTGACGGTGATTGTATACTTAACTCTTGCTGGTATGATGTCAGCTGTGGAGGGGGAGCTCCGGCGATGGGCGGCCTTGGCAAGGCCGCAGTTGCTGCCGTCTCACTGTGGTGATGTTATACTGATGTGGCCAGGGGTCCGAACCCCTGACTTAACTCTCTGCTTGGCGATCTTCGACTGACTGCTCCCACGACTAACGTCTCTGGCGTTAATAATTGACTGACTGACCTCTCTGCGCGGTACTAATGACCTAATTCCCCACTACTCTCGAAAAGGGGTTTTTATGCTCGCCAGCCTTCACCATTAATTGTCGGCACGTGTCGCCTTGTGGGGGGAGGAGGTGAGGGGGTAGGACGCAGAACAATGCCTTTCAAAACATGTGTCCTGGTTCCTGAAGATTGTAGGGGGGGTAGTACCACGCCCCTAGCTTACTCTCGTCAGCTACTTCTTCGGTGCGTTTCCACATTGTCCTCTGGTTAGCTAAAGGGGGGAGGGGGGTATTTTCGGCACCAATATCCAGCTCGTCAGCTATTTCTTCGTGGTGCATTTCCCTAAATTTAGGCGAACTGCATTTCGATATCTCGTGAAACCTCTGCGCTCCACAGATCTCACGGGTGGGCTAGAGGCCTAGGGGGGTGAAGGGGGGTGGCAGGGAGGCCTACGCCGCAGGACAAGTGCACTGCGGCCCGCCCCCTGTCTCGTGGCACGTGTCAACTGGGATATGCTCGCAAAGTGGGTCAGCGAGGTTTCTATTCCAAAAGTTGTCACTCGTCACGATGTTAACTTTTAGACGCCTTAACATCAAGTAAGGTATCAGCATTCGTCAGCGCTCTATATATACGTTCTCCCATCAATCTGTAAAATCACCAGAAAATTAATATTTTTTTATGATTTCATACTTAGAACTCAGGTCATGCCCAACCTTTGTAAATTGCTTAAAACTTTGTATCGTTTGCGCATGAATATTAAACAGTGAAAAATGAATATACGAACATCGTTAAAAAGGCTTCAAAAACTCGGGTAATCAATCGATTTGCAATCCTGTTATCTCTCTCTGATTCCTATATGTGATGGCTAAAACGTCCGTTTGGCCTTTAACATGAATTCCTATAATATTCACCGAACAATGGAAAAAATTACTATTTTTTTCTTAGTTTAATAGAAAATGTATATATTTTTTATAATTTTAATTACTGTAACATCAAAATCAGTATGCTTGAAGACCAAATGTATTGGCGCAAAACGCAAATTGACTTTAGATGGCACGAAAGGCATTGCCAGATATAGTAAGGTGGGCTATTTATGTTCATCAGTGGACTGGATTATGTGCAGCGAAAGCATGGTGGGAGAAAACCCTGTACTGATTAAATGGGAAATGGCTATGTCAAATGTAATAGATGCCAATAGGAGTCTTACTCCACTGTAATAGGATTCTTGCCCCACATACGGGGCAAGTTTCCTAGCATGTAGTCATGCGCTCTGTTTGTATTGTAAGTTTTCATAAATAAATTAATATTTCAGTTGTTGTATGTAATCGTGCTCAATGCATTGTCGTACAATATGCATATGGTTTTATGTGAAATACATCATTGCACCAGGCACAATCGATTACTGTTTTCCTAAGTGCGGGCTCGTGCCCTGTGTCACGCTATGCTACAGCACACACGCTGGCGTGCAGGTCCCCAGTCAAGCTGGCAACAAATTAATACAAGTATAGGCTGTTCACGATAAAGTGAGCACTTTTGAGGCCATAGTTAATTTTTTATTTCAGCCATTTTTAATCCTTTAACTACATTTTTAAATAAATATTTCCACCGTAGTAATAAACACAGTATGTATATTTCACTGAACTCGAAAGTTAACGTTTAAAGTTACAATAAAATTGTTTTATTGAATATTATTCCAAATGAGAGGGCTTTCAAAAGTGCTCACTTTACCATTAACAGCCTCTAGTCCTTATAATCCACGTTGTTTGGAGAGTGTAATGTTTCAATGCATGACAACAGAAGTCAATGGTCCTTGTTTTATACATATAAGTACACGAATTCGCATTATATTAACGAATGTACTTTCTTAAAAATGTCACGGTTTTCAATAATTGGATGACGCATGAATAAAGTGAGACTGTTTGTGGCAATGTTAATCTCACACACAGCGGAAGAATACACAATGGAAAGAAAAGAAGATCCTAAGCAGGGCTTCCCAAAATGGTTAACTAACTGTGAACAGCCTGTGCATCATTTCATCTCTACTACGTATTTGCTCAAAAACATTCTTTTAGTGTCTCATCTTACAGCGGAATGATTTTCACAAATTTCTTGCGAAAGGAATAATTCGATACAAGTTACATCAATTTGGCAAACTCCTTTGCACAAGAAGTTGACAAGATCGTTAGTAAGCATGGCACTTCCTTGGTGTTTCTAGAATGTCTCCAAAAACATTTAGAGTTAATTTAATTGTTAGGGGAGGATGGGATATTACCGCCACCTTGGATTTACGTATTCTCCCGTATCTTAATTACCAGATTTAATATTTAAAGACCGAGCTTGTCAATCCACGGGAAACATCTACGTATCATTTATTTAGAAATACATTTTATTTACATCCCGTCACTAGTTTTTCATCTATAACCGTAATCAAAGTTTCCCGTATTATTTAATTATTTTTGTTGTACATGGGAAAATACGTATATAACCGAACCCGTACAAACTTAAAAAAAAAATTGTTAAGTAGTTATCTGTGCTTCGTCAAGATTTGATTTTTTAAGTCCGGTCATAAAGTTCACCTTAGACGTTGATTTACGATCCACGGTGTCTTCAGAAACAAAAATGTAAGACCATTTCTTTGCCAAAGTTTCCGAAACCAAAGTTTTCCAGTGTTGGTACGGGCACGAGGCGCCTCGTTTAAAGCGAGCGGCGAACTCTGGAACTACCGCTTAAGAGGAAAAGTTTCGCT
>NQII01000375.1:168359-322043 GCA_002778355.1 Clitarchus hookeri
GGGGGGGGGGGGGTGACGCAAAGGGTTTTGTAACTGGAAGCAGAAGACACGCCACCACAAAGCTGTCCTTCGGCGTCTGCACTTACAGCAATGCGTTACGTGATTTCAGCAAGGGCATCAAGATTTATAGCTGGTCCATGGGTGAATTTGTGCAATAGTGCGTCATGGAACATCTTTCATCAACTATGCACGGCATTTGCAAACAAAATATTGGTTTATAGAGCATGTGCTTTTTAAAGTACTTTAATTATTTTAATAGCACGTTTAATTTCAGGTGTCGTCGGAAAGGTTTTAATGCAATTGCAAATATATAACATTTTGCCAGGCAACTTTAAACGCGTCAGCATATTTTTACATTTACAACAGGATATACTTAGTCAACGCACTGAAATTGCACAATGTGGAATATTTCACTCTTTTTATGTTGCCTAGGAATGCGACCAATTATTGCTTACACCTTTGTGTATTCTCTGATATATGTATTTTTAAATAAAATGGTAAACTATGAATTGTTTGTGCATTATGTTTGTACCGTTTACACCAATCTTCTTTGCCTCCTTTTTTTGCTGTGTATGTATTCCGAATGTGGTTTGAGGGTCATTATCGTAACACATACACACGTACATACGCTACACGCCTTCGAAATAAGCTGCTTAAAAATATTCCTTTGAAATGCTGACCGACATGTAAAATTTAATGACAATTGGGGAAAATGGTTTACTGACTTAGTCTTATTTTTTTGAGTCAAAATTTATGAGCAATAAAATGGGTTTATTTCAGTATTATACCAGTGATACATAGAACTGATATATAATGAAGAAGGGTTGTGGACGATGCAAGATTAACTTGAGATGTCCTTAACATCAGCACAGAGTGTGCAGGAATTTTATTACTATACACCTTGCTTGTTTGTTAATTACGATGTTGACAAGGATGATACAAGTTGGTGTCGCAAGGTCGTTAGCGTTGAAGGGAGTTAGGTTCTTCTGTCTTACCTGTTTCGTTTCTAACTTCAAAGTATAACAGCTAAACCAGGAAGTATTGTGGATAATGTAGCAGAATCTTGAATACACACTAAGTCGCAGAATCGTTTGTAGAGAAGATCACGGGCCTCATGTACGGCGCCACCGCGATTGCGTAGTGGCCTGTACCGACGACACCCGCGTGCTCGCGTGACGCCCGAGACTCTTCACGTCAGAGCAGGCCCCAATCTCGGCGCGCGCAGGCCGGAATCAAGGAGAGGGTCCCTTCCTTCCGGAGATAAACCGCATCGACCGACCTTCCCTCCAGGCTCGTCGTGACCTACTTCGGCCTCTTCAATTGGCACGCAGACCTAGCGGGCCACCCCCCCACGACGCTAAACACGTTGCCCGCTCGCGCGCAGCACAGAACAGCCGAGCCTACAGAAGGCCAACGTACGTCCCGGCTCCTGGGCAAGGCACGGCTGTACGTTTGTGCTCGTCTGCACCGCTCGTGAGTTGGTCAGCCTGTCCGGGAACAGTCAAATACGCCTGTGATAAACTAAACTTATGCTCGTCTTTATTGCTCATGATTTTTTAAGACAGTCTGAGGACAGTAACATACGCCTGTAATAAGACAAACTTGTGCTCATCTTTATTGCTTAATAGTTAGTCAGCCTGTTCTGGAACAGTCAAATACACCTGTAATAAGACCAAAAATCTTGTAAAAAACCAACATAAGTTTTTTTTATTTAACCAATTTAGGCCAATTTTAATTTGAAGTTTCAGGTGTTGTAAACAATACATTTAGTAATTCGTGTTTTTATTTAAGTCGAAACAGTTCTTGTTTCGTAAGCTATGTTTTCGTCTACCGTAGTTATAACCTACACTACATTTTTTTTTTTTGTGTTTGTACGACGAATCCTTCGGAAACTAAATGCCGGAAATGTTTTCGTAACACTAAAAAAAAAAAGCAGAAAATTTTACAAAACGTTACTGTAGAACGCGTAAAACTTATGTCTAATTTCAACAAGCAAGTATTGAAGACTTCAAGTTTATTATGAACAATGAGATACGTAAAGTTTTGTTCGTTTTCTAAAATAAGGTGTTATAAATATAGAATATGTCAGCTGTCAACTTACAAGAAAATATTTGGCAAATCATTTTCAGAACTGTTTGTAACAAATACAGAATATTTTAATGTTTGTGTANTGTTCGTTTTCTAAAATAAGGTGTTATAAATATAGAATATGTCAGCTGTCAACTTACAAGAAAATATTTGGCAAATAATTTTCAGAACTGTTTGTAACAAATACAGAATATTTTAATGTTTGTGTAAAAAAAAAAATCAACCAATTCCAGCTATTAAACCACATTACCGAATACTACGCTAAGACGTCAAGGCGTGAAATTTTTTTTTCTAAATAACTGTCAGGGCCACGGTAGCGCTCCCCTCCCACCAAAGCGAACCGGGTTCGATTCCCCGTGTGGGGTCGCTCCCTGATTTTCGCACGTAGGTATCGTGTTGGACGATGCCGCTAGTTGGTGGGTTTTCTCGGAGATCTTCCGTTTCTCCCGCCCTTGAATTCCAGCGCTGCTCCATGTTCGCTACGCTTCACGCTCATTGGCTCTCAAGACCCCGTTGGTAAGAGCCACCCAAACCTCTACAGTCAACATTGCGATAAGTTCTGCAGACATGTGTTTGCGGTAAAATGTGTACCGCTATTGGCAGATTATTTTAAATCCGATATCAAAAAGATTTTCGATATTGCTTTCCATAACACCCTACTGTATCTCGTAACAAAAACGAATGTCAATGCAAACGAAATCCTGAACAGATTACGTGAGGCCATTCAGTCAATTTGTTTAAACTTTATAAAAAGTACTTAATTGAAATACATGGTTACATATAAATATATTTCATGTAAAAGCTATTACTATCATAAATGACCATTAAGGTGGACAGGTTTCTCCATTTTGAAATAATTTATATTTTCTCGAAACATCTGCCTTGTTCAACATTACAAAATCGGTCTCGTTAGAGCTCAAGACATATCTTGAGAATTAATTTGAAAATCAAGACAAACGCCGACGGTGTTGGCACTATGATAGATTGTAGCTAACTGTTTATTTTGTTTGATGTTACATGAGGAAATAAGAGAACGATCGTTTAATCTAGAGTAACTTGATAAAAATCTGTCAACTACTGTTTCATGCCATAATTATTTCTTATTTCTAAATGCAACTTTCAAAATTTAGTTATGAGGGATACTAATGACCACAATATCGTGGGAGGGGGGCTGTTAATAACTTTAAAAACCAATCAAAATAAGAGATATTTCGTCTTAAATCAGAAAAGGCTTGAAGCTAACTAAACGTGACGGTATTTTGTTTATTTTGATTAGAGGGCACTTCCTGAAACTTTCTGTTGATTTTTATATAAAGCGTTATCATCGACATGAGGCTAGATAGTATTCTGATACTTAATACGCTGCCGTTCTTCTCTTTTAGATGCCTTTAATTAAAGTCGAGGAGTTTCTGTGCGTACATGTAGCGTAGAGAAAACGGCAGCCATATTGAGGTTACGTCTGCATACGAACTCGAGGAAGAAAAACTATGTCATGTAATACGGTTGAGTAAGAGAAATATTGTGTTCGATAATATTTATCGTAACAATAAAACGTGTTGACTCAGTTTCTTCTGTATGCTTTATTTTTTCCGTCTGAGTTCTTTCAACCATACGTTAAAGTATTGCTATCTCGTAGGTCCAGTTAGGTCTTTCTCTATACGCGTGTTACGGAGATTGGTAAAGTAATTTTAAAGAATTACATGGAAATAGAGTAAGAAACACATACTATTTCTAGTTTTCAATACACGAAACTCTCACATCTGAGGGGCCACATTGATGTAGTGGTTAGACCACTCGCCTCCCACCTAGCCGAACAAGGTTCGATTTACGGCGGGGTCGCTCCCGGACTTTCGCACGTGGGAATCGTGCCGGACGATGCCGCTGATGGGCGGGTTTTCTCGAGGATCTCTCGTTTCCCTGCCCTTGCATTCCGACGCTGCTCCATACTCACTTCGCTTCACCCTCGTCGGCTCTCAAGACCTCGATGTTAAGAGCCACCGAAATCTCTCCACTGCACTCCACTCTCATATACCAAATATATAATTCAGTTACCAGATTGTGTACTTAACAAGAGGACCAGTAACGTTTCCAGACTTACGTGCCTTCACAGAGACGCATATAAAATTACGTCTTACAGACTACCACGTGAAATACAGATAAAATGCAAAATGAAGATAGGCTGTGCACGGCAAGTTGATCACTTTTGAAACCTTGCTAAAATACATTTTTTTCTCTTAATTTTGTATCCTTCCACCATATGTTAATTTTACATTTCCATGAACATAGTGACCTTATTCATGCACCAGTCGAGTGAAAACATGACATTTTTATTAACACCAATGTTTTGACTAATATGCCAATTTTTATTCGAATGTGTATGCTTATAAAGCAAAAATATATCCAACTTGAGTTGTTATAAAGTTGAACATTACATTTGCAATACGTCAAGACGTGGAACCATTTTCCTCAATTGGCTGCCAACTTAAGAGGGAACCTACATGCCAGTGTTCATGATAGTGTATAAGCAAGTCAAGGGACAGTGATTTTTTTCCAAGGGTTTATTTCAAAACACTTACTTTACCGTAAACAGCAATTATCTGACTCAACTGAAGTTAAGAGGGATGAGTCCCCGCCAAGATGGATCTATCCAAATTTTTTTTACCATAAATTGTTCTTACGATAAAGAATAAATTATAAGTTTGGGAGTTTAACAAGGGACTGCTGACTATAGATAAGTAATTTTTTTCTTGTGGACGGTTACAGAAACGATACTGGCGGCAGTAATCTAGCAATGCAGACTTTAGAAAATACGCAAAAAAAAATAGAATCATAATCTATGTCGACGTATAAAATAAAATACAAAATCTGTGTTGCAGTTTGTGGCGAAAACTCATTAGTTACAAGATGGTGGTTTCTCATTCTCATTAAGGGGCTTCCCCAGTAAAATAAATGTAATCATCTCAAGGTCACGTCCAGAAATATAGTTCATTTAATATAAGAAGGCCAGCGAGTGACNTATATTGAAAACAAATAACCTGCCATTTACAAAATCCTGTATCAGCTGATGCACGAACGAACAAAAGTTAATATTACGTTGGCTATTCTGAGAGCAGTGCCGAAGCACATCACACAAGCAGAAAATACGCGCGATAAGAAATAGCTCGTATATTAATTAATACATTTTATTTTACGTGGTCATAAAACAGCAGTTTTTAGTTTTAGAAACGAAACTTCGTGATAAAATAGTAATGTATAGGTGTTCAAAATGAGATGCACAATAAAACGATACATATCCAAATGTGACGAAAAAATCCAAAGTTTCCAGACTTTAAAACCAGGCGCTGCCATCTTGTGAGTTAAAAGCGCACCATCTGTTGCAATATGCCCTTCCACGCCATCTGTTATCCATATCCCGAACTACACCCAGAAACATATTATAGTTTTGTTGTTTAAAATAACGTATTCACGCGCATATACAAATGGTTTTATTTTCCCGCGAGCTCTGTATAATTTTGAAAGTAACATATATTTCGTGTACCGCGTTTACGAACGACCCTACACACGTCCACCAAGTTCCGTTTACGAATGCAGCGCCACCCAAGCAGTTCACCAATTGCCGCACGGAGCAGCACCTCCTGGACGCGCTGACTCGCCACATCAAAGCCTATTCTTGACACGCCTGTTGATGGCGAATGGATACATAAACGAAAAGGCTCGGCGATTGTCAACTGTCAAGATGGTGGCCTTCTTATATGGTACACGGTATACCTAAGTAAGCATTGTGACAGCGATGGGAAATAGCGTAGATCAGATTCACGGTTGTTCTGTTTCCTCAGAATTTTAAGCTGTGACTGTAGGGTTTCAATAATGCAATACGTTCAGAACAGACACAGCATTGTCGCCATGGCTATAAAAAAACATTTTTTTTTACAGAAGAATAAACGCCGTAACTTACTGCAAGTTTTTCTGACGTTGACACTTTTCAAAAACAGAATTTGTGTTTCAATAACCAAATTTATGAATAGGCAACAAAATATCGATTTTTATTTGCCCTGGACAAAATTTTTACAAAAGATGCCATAGTTTTTTTTTGTTTTAATTAGAGTAAAAACAACTGCTCAGAATGAGATTTTTATGACAACCAGGGATGCCCCTTAACAGAACAGGGCGCCACATCCTTCCTCCACGCGATGAACAGGCCCGCTGGGACATTCACCCTGGCCGGACGACAACCCACCCTCACCCCGCAATAAGGACGGCGACAAACAGATCGTTAATGCGTTCCGCTGTTGACTGATGGGCCCGCCAGTTGAATGCTTTTACGGAACCGCGTTGCCTGGAGAACGACGAGGCCCGAGCAGCGGCGAGTCCGCGGCATCCCGCGGAGCACGCTTGCGCGGGTAGCTTGACGTTGGAGATTGCCGAGTCGCGAGGTTGCGCCAAGCGTAATGCACGTTGTGATGGGCACCTGACACTTTGTGGATTACAAAAACACCACTTTGGCAAATAAAAAACTCAATATCAGATTAAAAAACCTGCAACTTTTCAAAATTCCCCCTTTTCATAAATTACAACAAAACTAAAGTAGAGCCACAAACCAGGCAGTTCTGCCTCCCTCCTCTCTTCCTGCGCAGGCAGGGGGAGTGGAGGGGAATTATTTCGGGATACCTGGGCCAATCTGGAGAAACTCAGTTGGCCCATAAATGTTAGCTGCAGAGGGCAACCTCTGTATCTACAGTTTGGGATGGTGCAGGGAGTTGGGAAGGGGCCAATCTCCCTGTAGGCTATATGAAAACCCCATTGGGTGGTAAAGGGCCCCTCACGGGGCCTGATCTACCCCCGCTCTGAGCTTCGGCAGTGATGAACAATGGCCTAACACTTTATGAAGAGCGAGCGAGTGAAGAGATTTGGGCGGCTCTTAACAGCGAGGTCTTTACGGCCGATGAGAAGCGCCGGAATGCAAGGGCAGGGGAAACGGGAGATCCCCGAGAAAACCCGCTGATCAGTGGCATCGTCCGGCACGATTCCCACGTGCGAGAATCCGGGAGTGACCCCGCCGGGAATCGAACCCGGTTCACCTTGGTGGGAGGCGAGTAGTCTAACCCCTACACCACCGCGGCCCCCTTAACACTTTATCAATAAGCTTTTCTGCGCATTGCGAATTTCGTCTGAGGTAGTACTACATAAATGATTCCTGAATTCGTTAAGTGGGTAATACATGTTTGACATTGTTATCTACGTGTGTTATTTAACACACGTCACAAAGCACGGAAATATTTGCTACATGCCGAATACTTTTTCTAAAACATCACACACATCATATTTATTTTCGGCCATGCTCTAGGAAGACCAGACGTTCTGCTTTTCACGTGGATAGCCGTTTTGTTAAAGCGTTGGCCTGCAGTATACGAGGTGCCAAATAAAGCCATGGAATGTTCTTATTTAGCGAAGTGTCCTGCAAAAATTTCTGAGTTTTGCACCCAAAAAACACATTAATATGTATATCCGTAGCGCTGTAATCAGTGGGTGAATTTTAAGTTTTTAAATAGTATAAATTATAACCGTATTGTACATTGCAATTTAAAACAGTCAATGCTGGAAAATCATAATTGTCACGACATGTGCAAACTGTTGAGCGTAAATTAGCCGACAATGCTTTGGAAAGCACTTAAATAGCATCGTATTTTCTACGTAAGAAATTCGTTTCAAATGAAGAAACAATTTCTGGTGCTAAAAGGTGGTATGCATTTAATACTTAGCAGCATAATCAGTTATTCAGGTTTTCTGACATAACATCGAGGATTGTTCGAAAATGTTTCGAATCAAATGAAAAATGCGTGCATGTCAAATAAAGGGAAATGTTAAAATAGTCTACTTGTGTTTGTTGGCTTACAAATTTAATATTGTTTATTTACACCCAGATGTTTATTGGGCGTAACCTTTCCAAATGTTCAATCACATGACCTTGTATTTACAGAAATGCGATGCCGGGAAGTTAACCACATACTTTTTACTATCACGTAATTTTTGACAAGTGTTTGGCTTCGTGAATTGTAAAATCTGGTCACCTTGCTCTTTTCACTTCACCGTAGATCAATATAGAAAGTCTTCGCTTATCTTACGATATAACTGGATATAAGATTTCATAAACATGAAATGAACTGACCAACGCCCTATTCTCTGACACACATAAAACATAAATCAAAATATTTTCTACCAGGTTATGACTAAAACTGTGTTAAACCAAGACTGCGAGAAAGAACCCTCTTTAAAGCAGCAAGCACTTCTATGAGCAGTCGTTTAAGCCACGTATCTGTCTTTCGATTTCTAAGTCGACTACATCACATCTTGGTTTACTTGAGTCATTCACTTGTAATCTTCTAGATGAAATATGTTAGTAAGAAAACCATAACTTTTAATAAAATGTCTAGCAATTGTGTTGGTAAAGGAGTGGTGTTAAAGATCCAAATTCGTCCTTGAAACAATAGGATCTCCAATTTTTCCTACACATACGACAGTGACACGATAATAGAGTTTCCACACTCAGGCAAAATTCAACAAGAATCGAATGGTCTGCATTTCTTCCCATTTTATCGCCTCGTTCATGTTTAGAAAAACGCCAATTATTCAGAAACTGTTTTGGACAAAAATCGGATATCCAAACAAAATGATTCGAAATTGTTTAATATTGTGTTTCCTGTAAATGAGTTAAAATAGTAGTTAATTACTTATGCTCATCAAAATAGATCATTCCTTCCGCAAATACGGAGGTGAGCTAGATCTACCAACCATTCGGAAAATTTCAGGAATTATTGCAGAGAATCAAACCCTATTCCCCGATGTTAGGAGGAAATGCGCTACCACGGTCTGTTCAGAGTACAGCATGCACAAAAAACAACACAATAACAAACGAAAAATCGAAAACAAAATATCCAGCAAGTAAAATATAGCAACAAGTAAGCTATAATAATACAAGAGGCATGCAACCAAAATACAACGAACGAAATACAACAAAGGCAACGCTAAAAAATTGTAATTTGAATTAATTATATTTTTTGTTATATAATTTTCCTTCATTTTAGTTTANCCCCTATGATATATCAGTTACTCATGAACGCAACACTGAGAGAAAATATTGTTTGAACCAACAAAATACCTGCTTGTATATGGTAAAACAAATAAGTAGTTCCTCTAACAAAATATTTTGTTAATATCTGAAATCCAACAAAACACATTTTCAACCTAAGAAAATATCCACCTTAACTGACCAAACCGTTTGTTTGAGCAAGCAAAACCTGTCTGACAACCAAACATTTGTTTGAATCAACTGTATTCATTTGTTTGGCAATATACATATAAGTGTATTGTTGGCTGAAACAAACGTTTCCCACAGTGAACAAGAACATTAGCGAATGTGAGCACCATCTTGAGCAGTCCCGTGGTTGTGTACCGAATCGCCTCCCACATTCGAAGTGAACTCAGCGACGCGATCCGATTAATATTGCAAGGCGGCTCGGGTTGGAAACTCGGGCACAAGCTACTCTTGTAATGGAGAAGGAAACTGGGTTGCTTTTATATCCGCGTGTAGCTGGGTGTTGCGGGATGAGGCAACTTAGACGAACTTCTGCCCTGCACACGCTTCCCCTCTTCCTTCCTCTTCCCCACAAACCTCCCTATTAGCGCAGCACAGAATAGGTGAGCATACATATACGAAAGGCTATGTACCCCTCACGCTTTCTTAACACACAAACCTCACTATTAGCACATCACAGAATAGGTGGACATACAGATACGAAAGGACATGCACTCCTGACGCTTTCTTAACACACACACACCTCCCTCCCTATTTGCGCATCGCAGAATAGGTGAGTATACAGAACCGATAAGCTCTGCACCCTTACCGCTTTCATCACTTGGTGAAATTCTGTAGCGAACTCGCTAAACTTGAAACGTGAATGCGCGCCCGTACAGATGAATAGCATTTCATGTCCTGTTGCAGTTTGATTTCCTCGTGTCTGTACTTCACTTGTATGCACAGAACTCTCCAGTTGTACCAGCAACGGTTTATTCTGGCAACACGACGTATTTGGAGGAGATTTTATTCATCGTATGCTCGGTCTTACTGATCTGAGGACTAACATTATATAGAAGAGCACACAGTAGGAGTTCTAATAAGAGAACAAATAAAAAAAACGTATCTTCACATGTTGACAATAAGCCTGCCTAAGTAAGTTCATCAACTGCACAATGGAACAGTGTGGCGGGTAAAGAGACGTGGTTTTCTGTATGCCTTGGGCAAACGTTTGAACCCAAGCGTGCGCCCAAAAATTCTTACCTATTAAAAGGTTATGATTTATGTCGCTGACATTCATAAATGATTTTCGTGTAACGTGTAAGCATTGTCGAAGTCGTATACACAATGTGTCAAGAATTTGTACGGTGGTAAAATGTATGTGTCTGAAAGATTCAAAGCTGTAGCTGTGCCAGTTAGTACTGCAAGATGTTCTGTTGAATATACTGTTGCTAGAGCGACAGTACTGTTACAAGAATGCCTGAGGGGCGTATCCGAGTTCGGGAGGGATGGAGGTCTTAATAAAAATTAAAGAAGTAAATTCAATAATTATATTTATTCTCAAGGCTACAAACAGTAAACCATCTGTTATCTGCCAGTCTGAGCGTCCTATTAACTCTTATTATTCTTATTTAGCGCAATATTTAATTCCTGTCTCCATTTCAATTATAGTCTTTATCACAGTCTTTACACTTGCTAATGTCGTTTAAATTGCTCCAATTATTTCCGCACGTTAAGATAAAACTGTCTATTTTCATCGTCTCGAATATATTTTCNACTGTCTATTTTCATCGTCTCGAATATATTTTCACTCACGCATCCAGTCCACAGTCCCGCAGATCAGTCCCACTCTTCACTGCACACAAGCTTGCCGACGCACTCTCGCAGATCGCCGCAGTCGTCCCTCCGCCCCTCCGGAATCGCCCAACTGTCACTTAAGGTCGCACGGGACGCCAAACTCTCGGCTCTTTATCACTTTCTCCTCAGAGGCTCACACGTGGTATTTACACTTGAGGTAGGTGCCGTCTAGAATGTCCTCGGCAATCCAAGTTGTTCTGGGAAAGATAATGGTGATGACGACTTCCCGGCGTGATAAATGGAGAAATATGAGCTTCTCAGGGTCAACGAGGCGCGAGCTGCGATAAGTTTATCGGCGTGTGCGGCGGCGTCCTTTATGATAAGCCGCTCTATTTACTGTAACATTACAAACTTGACCTCCAGCTCTCGGCGCCTTCCCACGCCAAGTAAACACCGGGCAGCGACATTCAACATGCAACAATACTATTTTTAAGTGGAACGCTTGTTGTTCAGATTCAGCTAAGCGGTTTTCTGATATTGAAAGGTAATGTTTTCGAATGTATCCGGAAGTGAATTCCATGACCAATAAACCTAATAAAAATAATAATCGTAGGAACTGGTAACAACGTAAAACATTTCTCACATTCCTTGCGCCTTCTTCGTCCTATTGTGTGAATATTTCATTTCCAATTGCACTGTACGCAATTCCATCAACAGCACAGTTTTTACGTATTTACGAAACCGTCGTTGCACTGTATCCATTTCCCGTGTTCTGCTTGCAAAGGAAACAGAGCAATTATTTGTTTTTCCCGTCAAAATCGCTACACGAGCACTGTCTTGCAGAGGTGCGGCACGAAGAGCAAAGCGCTGCAGCACTCCGCGGCCGATGTAACTCGACTGGCGCACGAACGTGAATGACCAGGTCGATTGCGATGTTAACTTTCACACTAGAGGAGGGATTCCTGTGGCAGAAAGTAGAGACCAGGTATAAACGTCAAAAGTTTTCAATTGATCATCTACCAGCTACATCTGGGAGAGTTATTTATTACACGTTGGCAGACTCGACGTTGCACTTATAACTCACAACGCTAACTGCGGAAGGAAAGACGCTGGCCGTTTAAGGCTCTCACCTATCTGGCGTTTCGACTGCGTGGCAGTGTTTTTAAATACACTTTTTTCCACGAAACTATTCAACGTACGTTCAATGTGATGATCTAAGAAACGAGCACACACTTCAGACGAGGTCTGGAGTGCTTTCAAGACATCATGCATAGGGCCAGTGACTTTTCGCGTAAAAATCGGAGCACACAGTAGACTTCAACACTATATACACACCTCAGCTGTTGTTGTACCTCCATTGGCTGCTGGTGCCGTGTCCGTCTTTGACCAAGCCGCTCAGGACTAAGTAACTCCAAAACTGAACATTCGTGATTCGTGCGCAAACGGTTAACACGGGCCAGAACATTTTTTTAGCTGATCAAAGAAGATGGACGACCCTACAGTGCTTTCGACTGTATCTTGTCTCGAAATCTTTTTGCGAAATATCACTGCCCCTAATCATGCACATTAAAAACGCCATTTTTAAGTGCTTCAAAATGGATAAAAACGGCTTTTTCAAAAAGGTGTATCTCAAAATATACGCGTCAGATACATACAAACCTACTCGAGGGCCCTTCACTGGACCTTCATACAGATTTGCCACCAATAAAATGCCAGGGCCATCGCTGAAAGTCCCATAGGTGCACGCAGTGCGACCAGAACACAGCACGCAAGTTCAGAGCCTTGCGGTTAGTGGCGAAGGCGTACTTGATGCGCTAGGCAGTGTCGCCCCTATCGCTCCAGCGCCTCTCGGCATCGAACGCGGGAAACAGCCTCAGGTAGGTGGGATCCTTAAGGGCGCCGTCTGCCGAGGCTTCCAGAATGGGCGTATTGGTTGACTCGTGTTTCATTTAAAAATCGTTCAATATTTTTGAGCGGTGTCTGCTTAAGAAAAGTATTATAAAAATGGTTATGACTGAATGCTAGTTTCAGTTTTCTGTTTCCAACTCGAATGTGTATTTTTTTAAAAGTTGATAAGGGCTAATACGAATGCGTGAAGAAATTTAGGTGGCTCTTAACATCGAGGTCTTGAAACTCGTTGAGTGTGAGTAAGCACCGCCAGAATTCAACGGGAGATCCCCGAGAAGGCCCGCTGACCAGCGGCATCGTCCGGCACGATCCATATATGCGAAAATCCCGGATCAGCCTCGCCGGGACTCGAACCCGGTTCGCCTAGGTGGGAGACGAGTAGTCTAACCACTACACCACCGCGGGCCCGCTAATACGAGTGACTCACAATCATTTTTAGGTATGAACCGTCTGGTACAGGCTACTCAAAATAGGATAAGGAATTGCACCATATGTTTGTCTTTATTATCACAACACAACACGATGGGTCACCGCTGGAAATGCTATGAGGCGAGCCAACGAGAGAAGGAGAAGAACTGCACTTCATTTCAGTGCCTTGCACGTGAAAGAGATGCGGCACTTCGGCCTAAAGGGTCGTCTGCAATCAAAAGCGGCATACAGTAAAGTAGGTATAACTGGCATAAAACACAGCGTAAGTAAATCTGCCGTCTACAATCGGCGTAACGAAAAATGATGAAGCTTAAGAAGAAGCTATCCAATCAGATTACAGTACGTCAATAGGAAATAGCTTTCAAACGCTAGGAAGTTTCGGTGTTCGTGTGTTAGCTACTTTTTTTTTTTTTTTTAACGAATGTCCGTGAATGGATACATGCATAACCTCTACACTTGTTTTCCGAGTCGCATCGTGGAAATTAAGTGGAATTGGCCGATTTGTTCACGTATCTCTACATGCTGAACGTGTTGCTTTTCTATTCATCTCTCTATTATAAAGCAATCCATTTCGCCGCTGTTTGAAAACATCTAGGCATCTTGTAAACACGAAATGCGATGCCAAAAACAGATGGAAAAAAAATACTTTGGAGGCGGCATTAAAACTACTTACAATGATGAGAGGAACAATATTTTCAATGTTTCCATTTGTTCGACAGTATATCTCTGACTGACGTCTTGCACTCTGGCTGGCGTAAAAAACGTACCATACAACGTTAAAGATGGCTACATCTAACGCCACGCCACGTTATGTACAGACGCGTGCTAGTATTGTAGACGCTCTCATTAAACTATAGGTAATGGATTCCACGCTATAGCGCGGTATGGTAACGCCATGCCGATTGTAGACGGGCCCTTAGGGCTCCCGCGTTTCTAAACCCTCTGGCACGCAAAATATCTCCAGCCATACGGCGCCCTTAAGTAATTTCCTAAGCGCTTAGTGCCATGGAATAATACTTACTGCGGTTAAAGATATGACTGCAAAATATCACTGAATTTGATTAAACTTTACCAACCTAATCCCAAGCCACGTGAGGAACATCTATAGCTCACAAAGCTAATGGAATGGACGAATGAAGAGATTTGGGTGGCTCTTGACAGCGAGGTCTTGAGAGCCGACGAGGGTGATTGAGGTGAGTATGGATCAGCGCCGGAATGAAAGAGCAGGGGAAACGGAAGATCCCCAAGAAAACCTGCCGACCAGCGGCATCGTCCGGCACGATTTCCACATGCGAAAATCCGGGAGTGACCCTGCCGGAGATTGAACCCGGTTAGCTTTGGTGGGAGGCGAGCAGGCTAACCGCTCATCCACCACGGTCCTTCATAAAGCTAGGAAATTTTACTGATAGTGTCATTTCGTTCTACCCATTTATAGCAGCTCTTTACGAAGAGATAATAATTATTCGTGTCCACCAGGAAATTTTTTTTTACATACGTTGACGGCTTTACAACAAACAGTAATATATTTATAACATTACACTATATTGCACCTCGTTATTATATTATCTATTTATTCTTTAGAGGGTATAATTAGAATCTAAATGTTATGTTATTAAGAGATCTCTATTTTAATTTGGGAGAGGGAGTACATTTACCACACGGATAGGAAAAATATATTTAGACAGTGAACTGTAATCACATTTTGTTATTTCGGTTTTTGTTTAACTGCTCAGCGAAGTCGGGTACACGATATATTTGGTGCAAAATCTCTGAGTCTAAATTTACCATACGACTCTGGTAGTAACACAAAACGTTATATTAACTTCGCAAGCATACCTTTGACAAGCGACAGCCCTCAGTAAAAACAAGTTGTCAATAAACAAGACAAAATACGACTCTAATTATGGATTTCCGAGCAGAATTTGTCAGTTTTGCAGCGCTCGTGACTGCTTTAACATTTACAAGCGTGGTAAATAATGGACACACATCAATAAACCATAATACTGGGACGTGAATTGTGAAGCAAATTTCCGTGTACAGGAGTAAGTGATTTTTTATTCAAAACGAGCGATAAATAATGTAAATGGAATAGAGAAACCGTAAATTATTTTTCAGTACGTAGCCTGCCATAGTACTTTAAGGTATATCAACTTTCATATTCACAGCTGCACTTTCTGTTGCTTTCTCTTCTGAACTTCCGAGGAACACTATCTGCGTCCACAAAATCACGTTCTTGCGTAAAGTTTAGTGAAATAGTGCCCACAGCTGCTTGCAAATTTACCGCACGTTTCTGGTGAATCTCATTGCGTCCGAAACTTAGTGAAAGTGAAGGTCACATTTATTCACCCAACTACAACGTATTTCAGTTGTTTGTTTGAAATTTTCCCACACCCCATGAATTGTGGAACTCCTGCATGGATCGGATCGAACTGTGCTTCACAGCATTGTACGGAAAGTGAAACTAAATTCTACACAATAAAAAAAAATTAATAAGAAAATGTTTATAAACGTATAATTAATGGCTTATTAATAAATGACGTCCATTCTCAGGAAGATTTTAGAACGAGTAAAACAAAAGTATTTTGTTTATCTGAAGATAAACTAAACACCAGGAAAAAATTTTTGGTAGTAATTTTTTTGTAGGTTTGCACTCATTGAGAGACGGTAATGTTGAGTTATTTATAAAATTACTTATCGAGTACAAAAGTTTACTGATTAACCGTTTAACTTAAAAGTGTACCCTCCATACCCTTTGCGGGAAAATGCAAGATTTCATTCGCGTCTTGTCGACAGACAGTCACCACATGTTTCTACATAAAGACTTCTATGCAAACAAACATAATAAACTTTTCTTTTAAATGCAGTTAGAAACCGCAGTTTTGCTGATTAATGTCACGTGAGTATAAAAATGCTAATAGAGGCTTGAGTGCAATAAACAATATATACAGCTGATTGCGTCAGGTTATAACAGTTTCATTCATGAATAAATTGCAGTCGTTTTGCTGTTGTTGGACATGTGATTCACAAAGTAAATATTCTCCTAGAAAAATTTAAACTTAAATTTATCTGCGTTACATTAAGTAAATAGGTCTGTCAAACTGGTATTTTAACTATGATCTATTTACCTTTCCTACAAATCAAAATTTATTTATTCTTTCAAGTTATGAACGTATAGTTTGAAGAAATTGGCGACTCAAAAATTTAAGCAGCTGCTTGATTCTACGTTTTCTGCTGAAAGTATAAACTAATGAAGGCTAAACACAGGACAGCGTCAGCTGGAAATCCAAGATAATAAAAACTTCCCCAGTCAACACACTTGGAGTTAAAATACGCTCTCGCAAAAAAAAAAAAACGTTGTTTGCGCGTTCTTCCCCTGCTCTTGCGGGCACATCTTTTTTTCCCAGCGATCGGCGCATGTTAAAACGGCTGAAAGCACTGCGTCGACGTAAACCAGGAGCGGGTAATTTTCTTTTCCTTTGAGTGGCGGCGCTAAAAGGCGAACCCTAGGCAANTCTTTCACTCTCCTACTAGACCGTTCTCGCAGATGAGATAACCCCGGTCCTTTGTGCGGGTGAGTGAGTACGTGCTAGGGCGATCGCGTGCCTCGACAGCGAAGTCCGCCCGGAGGGTTGCTTGTGAATATTGACACGTCGCTCGCCGACGGCCGATTTCTCATTGCAGCGCTTGATTAATTAGCAGGAGGTCCCCTACGCGCGCTGCAACAAGTTTTCACCGCGCACATCGACAGTACGCAGTTGTACTTTTGGCAAACGATTCCTTGGAAACTGCTTGCCAATATTTTTTTTTAAACATTGCGTGTAAAATCTCGCGTGTTTGCAATACCGATAAGTATGCAAAATACAAAATAAAAACGCAACTCAACTTCTTTTGATAAACACTGTGGAAGTAAAATTGGCAATAGTACACTTGTGCTTTTACAAACAAATATCTTAGCATTTAGTTTCCAAAAATTCTTTATGTAAATACAAAAAAATTTTAACTGTACAGGTAGAAAGAGAAAAATTTTGATCAGTGTCCTTCAGTGTCCTGTAGGCTAGAATTCATAATCCTCCGCACGTACAATAGAGTGCAATTTCTCAATTGACTATATAAAAAATGTAAGCGACTGGCATTTAGTACTTATTTAATTGAGTTAATTTATTCGTTTATTTTATCCAGTCTGTCAAATACACCATTTTCCAGTAACTAACACATATTTAAAGACTAGCCTGTCACTTAATTAATATGATACAATTTCCAGATGTGTACATGTGAGTGAAAGTATGGAAAGAAAACTCGCCGGCCAACGGATAGGTCCATGAAAANCAAAAATTCTTTATGTAAATACAAAAAAATTTTAACTGTACAGGTAGAAAGAGAAAAATTTTGATCAGTGTCCTTTAGTGTCCTGTAGGCTAGAATTCATAATCCTCCGCACGTACAATAGAGTGCAATTTCTCAATTGACTATATACAAAATGTAAGCGACTGGCATTTAGTACTTATTTAATTGCGTTAATTTATTCGTTTATTTTATCCAGTGTGTCAAATACACCATTTTCCAATAACTAACACATATTTAAAGACTAGCCTGTCACTTAATTAATATGCTACAATTTCCAGATGTGTACATGTGAGTGAAAGTATGGAAAGAAAACTCGCCGGCCAACGGATAGGTCCATGAAAANTACAATTTCCAGATGTGTACATGTGAGTGAAAGTATGGAAAGAAAACTCGCCGGCCAACGGATAGGTCCATGAAAATGCAAATTTGACACTGACGGTAATCGAACCACGTTCGTCGAGGTGGGTGGAAAGCTAGAAAACTGTCAACAAAGCAGCAACGCTACGAATCCGTCGGAAGTAAGGCTTTGGCTGCAAAACAGCGCTGTTCGTTTGTCACCTGTAATTAGAATGCGTCAACACAAATCCAACAGCACCCGCAGTGCTAGAGATTCGGTCATCATAAAACACTGAGTGATGCGCTCTCTCACGGGCCCACAAACGACAACATAGTGCATGAGAGATGAGCTCATGAGTGATTGTAACGCCACGTTACTAATTACTAAACTACTCTAGTATGAAAAGGGTAAATACTTCTCAAATATTACATAGCTGTACTGTTACCCGCGATCAACAAATTTTCTAGTGACCTTTCAAAAATTAACCTGATACCCAAATCATGAACACAATTAAATAATTAATTAAGAAAACATATTTTGTTAAAAGGCCTTGTGAGTTTTTTCGGGCTGGCTATCTTCCATGAATCGAATTCCGGACATTGAATTATAATCATTTTTCTTTTCAAAAATTATAGTCACTATTTTTTGTAAACAGAGTTCTCCTTGTAGGATAATTCACAATCGAATAGGTAACAAAATAACCTCTTTGAAAAACTCACTTTTTGATTTTCCACCAATTACGTAAAATATTTTGAAATAACAATTATTCTTAAATGCTATTACTATAAAGACATAGGATGAAGATCACTAGGTAATTACTAACAAGTTAAATATGTGTACGAGAGTTGTGCATCATAATATTTTTACGGAGTTTCAAACTGACACAAACAAAGAATTATTTTGTCACCACAAAACTGTTGTCAGTTTTAAATAACTTATAATTATATTTTGTTTATGGTTTAGGAACTGCTATAAAGTAAATTCGTCTATGTTTCCTTTTCGTTAAATGTTCAGCGATTACTAAAATGCAAATTTACGTAAACGAAAAATTGCTGGATGATTTTCAACACAATTTATTTTGTCGCGGCGACACGATTTCTCCTTTCTTCGGGATGTTCAGCACTGTGCCATGGTGCCTGTTGGGAAACAAACTCCTCCTGCGACAGACTGGCATATAACCATCCACCTGGGCTCGTTCTTATGGCGACGTAAATCTACATCAAACTTCCACTCCGCAGTTATTTCTGTTAACGAAAATCGCGCGTTAGCAGTTAAATCGCACCGGGAACACAGCGTCTGCACCGCCAAGCCAAAAAGAATAACTCATTTGCATTTCCTGCTTGGCTTGGAGACCTTGCCGAACTTATTCTCCCTTTCGTTGAATTTCGCATCCCTTGACGACCTGGACGCTGTCCAGTTCGCGGGTCCCAGAGCTTCCTTCTGCCGATGGCTTGGAACTCCTTTCCAATTCAATCCATTATTGCTGTTCCTAAAGTAATCTAGAACTATAGACAATTATGTCGTTCCCGGGCAGTTAACAGCCGAATTTCAGCGTTTTAGCACATTAGTCCGTTTCTAAATCAGCGTAAACTTATTCTCGGAATTCGCCGTAGCTTAAGTAAATAATCAGATTAGTTCTAAAAGGTTATTATTTAAATATCCCGGCATTAGTAAATAACATATAAGACATTTCATTCAATACGTAAGAGATAAAAATGGTATAACTTATTTGCAGCATTTAATAAGTATTTGTTTTTGTTAAAACCTTTATAAATGTTGGAACGTATGTGCCTCATAGATGAGAATCAGAATAATATAATTATTGAATACAGACCTACTAAATTGTGTGTTCTTGACGAACACAGATAGCTCAGTACCACCAGAAACTAAGGGTACAATTCCGTTCTGCATTAAACATTTTTTCTGATAATTTTATATTTTAATACCTAGTTTATGAATAATTATTATTTTGACAAGTGAAATATTTTGTGTAAACTAACCTACAAGTGATTTGTATCAATTGGGAAAATAGGATAAAACTAACTCTATTGTATAAATAGAAACTCTGATATAATAGAAGTCGAGTTGATTGCTCGTTTACAGGTACATATACTGCAAATTGGAGAACCAATAAGGAGGCATTTACAACCGAATGGGATGAAACGAAATAGTAACTTTAAAATCAGGCTTTTATTGTTCTCTATAACATTATTTTTTTCCGCACTATGTAAATTTGCCGCTGAACAGAGCCCACGATCATCAACATATCTTCATTCAATTAATTTTTTCCCCCTTCGTGCCATGTTTACTTCTCTGAATGTTCCGTAAATAAAGGTTTGCCATAAATGAATTCGTTAAACCTATTCTACTCAGGAAATAATTGTTCCAGCCAATAACATATTTGTTTGTCCGTTCCCTCTGCTCTTTCATTCCGGCGCTGATCCATACTCACCTCATTCACCCTCATCAGCCCTCAAGACCTCGTCGTTAAGAGTCGCCCAAATCTCTCCACTCAACTCTAGCCGACGATTTGCCGTACCCTGCAGTAGGTATCTCCAGGGTCCTTCAAACTAGACTTGGAGCCAGAAGGATCCTGCAAGGTACGACGGAACGTCAGTTGGGATGACGCAAACGAAGCGAGGTTACAATCCACTCAACAAGCCACATCAACGCATAGCAACANCGGAACGTCAGTTGGGATGACGCAAACGAAGCGAGGTTACAATCCACTCAACAAGCCACATCAACGCATAGCAACACAGGTTCCGTGAACGTAGAGAATGGAGGGGTAGATGATATTGCAAACAAAGCGAGGTTACAATCCACTCAACAAACCACATCAACGCATAGCAACACAGGTTCCGTGAACGTAGAGAATGGAGGGGTAGATGATATTGCAAACAAAGCGAGGTTACAATCCACTCAACAAGCCGCATCACCGCATAGCAACGCAGGTTCCGTGAACGTAGAGAATGGAGGGGTAGATGATATTGCAAACAAAGCGAGGTTACAATCCACTCAACAAACGCATCGCCGCATAGCAACACAGGTTCCGTGAACGTACAGGATGGAGGGGCAGACGATATTGCAAACGAAGCGAGGTTACAATCCACTCAACAAGCCACATCAACGCATAGCAACGCAGGTTCCGTGAACGTAGGGAATTGAGGGGCAGACGGTATTGCAAACAGAAAGGTCACGGAAAGTCAAGAGTGCGTTCCAAGCTCTGTAATTGATATGGACGATGTTACAGATTTCCTGTTGGCAAAATTCAGAATTGTTTGCGATGAAATACAGAAATCCCAGCTATTTATTTAAAGTAAACTACGCGGCGTCTGTTATAGACACCAGCAAGTCACGGCCCCAGCCCGGAAGCCAAGACAGCCATCTTGACAATGGCCACGAAAGTCTGCAATCTTATACCGTAATTGCCTGTCAACAAAGCATTGAGCTGTGTCAATTATTAATATTATTTTGACTGTGTACAGGCAAATACTGTTTGTTGTGTGCTCAAAAGAACCTTTCTCTCCGTGTGCATTTGAAGAGCGTAAGGATCAATTTAAAGCTTCCGCCTACCTGGAGATTTGTTCCGCGTTCGAGGCCGAGAAGCGCGGAAGCGATAAGGACGACAGTCCCACGCGAATCAAGTGCGCCATCGCCGCTAAGCGCAAGGCTCTGAACTGGCGTGCAGTGTTCAGTCGCACTGTACGTATGGGACTTTCAGCGGTGACACTAATAATTTATTTGTGGAAAGTCCGTAAGAAGGTTAAGTGCAGGGCCCTTGAGTAGTCTTACATGTATCTGATACGTATATTTTGAGAAACAGCGCTTTAAAAAAAACAGTTTTTAGCCATTTCGGTGTACTCTGACATGGTGTTTCAAACGCGTGTAACATTTTGAAACTCGTCAAAAGTCCTCGTCTGGAGTGTGTGTTACTTTCGCAGAACAGCGCATTGGACACACGTTTAGCAGGTTCGTGGCAGAACGTGTACTTCAAGCGCCCTGTTACGCAGTTCAAGCGCCAGGCACGCTAGAGCCTCAAGTATAACTTGCACTCTTCCCGTCGCCAGGAGTTTCTCATCACGGAACGGTCGCACTGAAACACTTCCCATGAACTTCGAAACCGAGTTCCGTCGGTGGAATCATGCCGGCACCGTTCTTTGTAGAACGTATTTCCATTGCAATTTGCTGCATGGAAATTCCCGTGGAGAATGTCACTCCGCACTCCGCGGGCGTGCGAATGCAAGAGCGTCTACGCAGGCTTTTAAAACATTTAAATTGTATTTACGTTTAATACCAATAACGTGAGTGAAGGAATATACTTGCCGTCACTTCAAATGGTACTACAAAACGTGTATTTGTAATATTACATATTATAGCCTTGTATTGTACATAAAATTATTTTTTTCTTCTTCTAGAAAACAAATGTAATGAATTGATAGCAGAGAATAACTTAAAAAAAATATATTTCTAAATATAATCTACGAAAAAAATTTCACACTTCACCAGCATAGACCTAGAACCCACAACCCTTGTTATAATAGGCCGCACCCTTAAACGCAAGACCAACTTAACTTACGAACGCAACACTTATTTTTATATTAAAAATAGCTGCAATTACCTACAAGATATTAAGGAAGTAATTCTATTCGGAAGAATATATTTTTCTAACTTAAAGAGTTCTGTTATTGAGTTGAGAGATTTGGATGACTCTGAACAAGGAGGTCTTGTGAGCCGATTTAAGATTCCGTGTAGCTAGGGAAACATTACCAGTTAATGAGTAACACGGTCACGTTTTATTGAAGTTGTCGTTTTGTTAGGGTTATTTCAGTTATTTTAAGTGTTTTACGTTATTTAAACTTGCAATACATTTATTTTTGTACGCAACTGCACTTTACCTCACCCATAGTTTTTGCACAAACAGCTATATACGGTTCTACGTTGTTGAATGTCCGCCATTTTGCTGAAGCTCGTGGATACGGGTCAGTAGAGTACAAACATTTATTGAGGTCTATCAGAAACACGGACTTTGTAGTTTTACAAGCGAAATCTTAGTACTGTTACAAGCATTTGTAAAATCACAAAAAAATTCTCAGTAAAAAATACTTTTTTTAAATATAGTGTTCTTTAAACAATTCTCATATTATTTCATTTGATTTTTAAAACAATCATATGACAGTTTTATGTCAGTGTGAGGATTTCTGGTAGAAGGGGGATCATATGCTCCCTATGTAACGCCCCCCCCCTCCCCTTTTTCCAACCGTACTGCAATTCACGTATAAGAGGCAGTTAATCAAAGTAAACTGACTTCGGTTTGACAATTAAAACGCTGCGTCGAACAAGTTCGCGACCAGCTTCGATGTCCAAGCGTGCATGCATTATACGTCGCACCTCCTTGACACTAAGCGGCATTGTTGACGTAATTGTCTGGACTGCCTTCGCGCCTGGGTCGTAAAAAAAAGTAAATCACTGCTCCCGGACTCACGTGTTTGTTTTGTGTTTGCAAGTTTAGTGGCGGTCAATCTTCCAGAAGGGCCTCCGCACACCAGTTCGACCGTGGGACGCGTATCCTGCCGTGTCCTCCAGACATTCTTCTAGTCTTTTTTTCTCCTCCTCCGTACCACAGCAAACATCGCTGCGTCAGCGCGTCTTTCACGATCCCCTTCTTCCAGGACTTGATGTCAGCGTGAAGTATCTCGCGGGAAAAATTATTTAGAGCTACGTAGTCTTGCAAAGCTTTGACGAGACCTTGGGTATGAACTTAAGGAGCCCGCCTCGCCTACCTGGCACTTGAACTGCGCCGCGGAGTGTTCGAATTAAACGTTTTTTTTTTCCTTCAGGAATTAAATGTTTAAACGTGCATCCGGTGTACCGATCTGCGAAAAGAACACACACTTCAGATGAAGCCTGTTGAGTGCCTTCAAGAAGTCACGCACACTAGAAACACCATTTCAGACTACTCCAAAATGGCTGAAGGCTGCTTTTTGAAAGCTCTGTATCTCAGAAATACGCAATATACAGAATATCTCAGATACATACAAAATAACTCAAAGGCCTTGCGTTGAACCTTGCCACAGACTTCCCGCCGATACAATGATAGGGTCACCGTTTGAAGCCCCATAGGTACGCATAGTTCGACGCTAACACTTCACGGCAGTTCAGAGCACTGCGCTTAGGGGCGATGGCGCACTCGATACACGTGGCAATATCGCCCTTATCGCTCCCACGTTCCTCTGCCTCAAAGGCGAAAGAGAGCTCCAGGAAGGTAAACCCCTTAAAAATGAGTTTTTTAAAAATATATATTGCAATCATTTTTCACTAATCACTCTTATATGTAACTCTTTTTTGTAAGCAAATTTGGCGATAGCAAGGTAATGTTTTTCTGCAGTATTTCAATTCCGTTTGCATAATACTCTTTTATTGCTGTTGCGCATTATATTTCGTATGTACGTAATAATCTAAGTCCAAATCAACATGTATTTAAAATACAAACACAGACCACGAAAAATTAAATAATTAAAACTATTATATTATAAGTAGTTATTTAATCCACATGCCCGTACTTAACCTACCTTCCATTCTGCACAATGCGAGGAGTGCCTGTGGGGTTTTTACTGGTTGAAATAAATTAAAACATATTTTTACGTGCTTGACTCGCATATATCCATGTAAAGAAAAATGTTAAAAAAGATATTAGCGGTTTCTTGTTAATTGGAGCGCGAGGTAATTGCTTGCAGAGTAAAATTTAGTTGAAATGAAAATAATTGTCTAGTTCTCTGGCGTGGACGGAGTAATTAAGACTTTGTGAACTTGGTACTCTCTTTGATGAGAAACTTTCTCATCTCATTTATTTTTCGTTATGAGTACATGGGTGGAAGAAGATGCCTCCGTGAGGAGACTTGTTCGAGACCCGGGTGAGTCATTTTAAAATGCGATATTATGTTAGTTCAACAAGTAAAATACGCCATATAAGCATACCGGTATAAAGCTGGGATGTTAGAATGAAAACAATCAATAGGTGGGAAATTCATCGGAATGTCACTTTAGGATTGAAGCGGAAGCAATCAAATAACCTTTAAAAGAAAAAAATAGTGACAAATAATTGTATTACCTTTAATATCTCTTACATATAAAAAAAAAGTCGACATTATAAATGTAGTCTCTAATAAAACAAGATAAAACGTTTTGTCAGTAAACTATTTAAATATTTATGGCACATAAAAAAGACAGCTCGCATTGTCTTTAAAACTGGAAAATAAGGATTTTTTTAATTTAAGGTTTACCGTTAACAATTTTTTCTGCCTTTGTGAAAGATGGTTATAAACTGAAAATATGATTTTAAAGAGTCACGATTGCGTGTCACGCATGCGTCGGTTGCAAATTTGTTAACGCGTAATATTTTCGATTATCTTGAAATAGCTTTAGTCCCCAGTCCTACATAAATGCAGATTGGAAATTCACATCGCAAAGTTGAAAGAGACTTAAGAAATTAGTTATAAATTTCTTAGCTCCTACTAGTCGATGAAACATTATTAAAACTTTCTGAACAATCATTAACCTCGTTTTTTAATACACTTTAGAGTAACTTTAATCTCAATCATGAACTTCGTCAATGAGTTTAATAAGCGTTCATAACAGCGAAATTACGCTAATACAATCACAGCCTCTTTTATTTTTCCGTCTTTCTTTTGCGCCATTAACAAGGTCTAACAGGAATTGTTCTTAGACTTATTACTCTGGGGAAAATCTTCCCTAGCGAAGAGTATTTACAGAGCACAGTATCCATAACCTTATGCTCTTACTCACCAAAGTTCATTTAAGTATAGGCAGCAAATTTTGCTCGTTATTTTTTCGTCTCAAACTGTTGAAACGAGCGAAAAAAATATCCGAAGTGTGCATGTGTTTATGTATAAAGCCCAGCGTACGAACGAACCAAGGAACGTATACAGTAACCGAACGACATCAATTACATTACCTGCTGAGACTTCTATCCCGATGTCCTGATTTCTTCATATCTAGCTGTTGACTCAAGTTTCTTATGGGTATGGATGAAACCAGTTCGGTAATTAGGAGACTGTCATACATCATAATTTATTTTTTGTGCACAAAAAATGGGAGAGCGAAATGTATGTTCGCCTTATTACTAGCAACCTTTGATTTAAGGCAAGGTGTTGCTACTTCGTGATTTATAATGTAAGTTAAGTGGGATATTACACAACTATTACAATATTTCGGCATTTTTAGACTACAAAATAGTTTATTCTAGTCTCTAGTCTCTAAATAGTATAAAATTAAGTCGCTTATCCGCGTCTGTCTGTGTATTCGCTTAGTAATTCTAAACTACTGGGTGAATTTTTATCTGGTTTTCAACATAATTTAGAGAATTTCTTGAGAAAGGTTTTGGTTGTATAAAACATTTATATTTAATGTAAGGATAGTAGAGAAATGTCGAACCGTTTTTAATAAAGTCGTAAAAAACAGCTTTTAGGGCGCTTACATGGCTTGCGCTGACTAAACCATAAGAGATACATCAAATGAATGTACTACAGAATTGTAGCTATCAAAATGTTCTACAGAAAAGTCTACGATAGCATGTGTTTATCTTTTAAAGATGACCCACAGTCACCATTTTTGTCTTTCAAAGTATCGCTGTAAAAACTAAATTGTTACCGGGAGAAGCTGGGCCGGTTCGCTAGTGAAATATAAGATTCTTCTATATCCCGAATTAGTTTAAGCTGGGATGGAGTCAGCTTTAAAAGAATCGTTTCCTCAGCATACATTAAATGCTTAAAATATTTGAAATTTTCGAAGCTAATAAGAAAACTTCTAATGCTTTTGATTGGGATAGTATGTATGTTGTACTTGTCACTGTGAATTATGAAACATGTTTTATAGCGTAATCGCATTTTACCAGTTGTAATTACCAAATAAAAACAGTTCTCATGAAATTGGTATATATAATTTTTTATTGCTGAAAAATTGTCAAATTAATGATAATTGTCATTTCTTCTTTGAAACGGATTTTCAGTAGGGTTCAGTTAGTATGCATAGTTGTAGGCTCAAGTTAACCAGCTTCTAGATAGTTAACTGTTGTATTTAAAAAGGTTAGATTCTCAAATGCGAAATACTATCATTATGAGTTTACTATGAGTGTTAGATACACACATACACGAATGCACACTCTTCAATAAGGGTGTTTCAGTAAAACTCTACTCAGTGCTTTAAAAAACACGTTATCAAGATACGGCTGCAGGAATAAAATACATTAATCTACAAGGAAATTGGTCCGTACTAGAATGGGGCCTGCGGAACTTCTACTGAAAGCCAAGTACGACTATGCATAGTAACTTTCATGACATAGAAATTACGAATTGTTATAAATTATTTTGTTTGCAATGGCGAAGAAGTATTATACTATGCAGTATCCAGATAATAGTAAAGATGGTAAAAACAGAATGTTTAAACATCAGGCATGTAGTTTTATCTCTTTCACGACGTGCTATTCCGTGCCTTTGCATAATTTGACGTAGGATGTCGCGCAGCGTCGCTTCCACAGAACTGACACAGCAAGGCAGTTTTACCGAATGGAGGGCGGGCCGTAAAGTGGCGTGGATGCAGCAGGATGCAGAGGAGAGAGACTCGTGCCTGATGCGCGCCGGTACCTCAACCTGCGCTCGCTAGGTGTTACGACGTCTTAACAAGGCTTCTCCACTTCGCGCGTCGTCATACGATCCACACACACGGCACGGCGACACTTCTGGTGACGACACAGGGTCATGTTCGTGTATTAGGTCATGTACAGTATGTGTATTGTGCTTAATAAATTGTATTATATAATAAGTATTTCATTTGCATACTCCAGATCCCTTTAACACACCCGAAAACAGGTTTGACCTTGAACGTCAGTTGCAAGATGGGACGTGCAGCACTGCTCCCAGAAGTTCTTGTCAGTTCTCCCGGAAGTCCTTCCACAGGGCATCACCAGTGACTCATTCCGTTCAACTCCTTAACATGCCAACCCGAGTGTGCTCGTGCACGCGTTTCTGCGAATTCCACTTAGGGCGACATTTTAACTCAAAGGGAGACTTGAGAGCGACTTACGGGAAGACAGGAAGGGAAAGGTGCTTAAGAGAATTATTAACGCTACAAATGCTATTAAATAACGAACTGACGATGGTTACAACTCCACTGGTCGTAGACATGTGTAAAGGGAGGATGGAGCAGGAACTGCTCTCTTTCCCCCTTGCACCCGCTCCTTAAGAGCCGGAGATCGGAGGGACCGCGGGGGCTGAGTGGGTAGCCAGCTCGCTTCCCACCAAGGCGAACCGGGTTCAATCCCCAACCGGGTCAATACGGATTTTTCGCACGTGGGAATCGTGCCGGTGGTACAGCGGGTTTTCTCGGGGATCTCCAGTTCCCGCCGCCCCTTCTGTCCGGCCACTATGCTCACCTCGCTTCATCCTCATCGGCTCTCCAGAACACGATGTTAAAAGTCGCCCAAATCTCTCCACTCAAAAACCCCCCCTCCCCCAACCCTTCGATGAAATCGGAGCCCTAAAGTCTTGCGTCCGCTTCGTTTCGCTGACACCCCGCGAAGATCCTCTCTCCTGGTTTGGATCCCCAGTCCACTCTGCTAGCCCCCTTTTCCCTCTTAGTATGTTGTAATACGTTTCTATTCGCTGACAGCTTGGCGTGGGCGGAGTTATGGTTGTCTGCTGATGGCTGTCCTTCTGTGTCAGTCAGACCTCATTAATAATTCCCAACTTGCAGGTTTTTTTTTTGTCGTTGGTTTATTGTTTCGCAGTGCAGCTCGTGTTGACCCAATCTCCTTAGTCGGCTTCCGCTGACCGCATCCTTCCTTCTGCGTACTGCGTAGCTGTTGTTGCGATCGTAGAGTGTGGAGGTATTGCAGAATGGGTAAAACCATTGCTGGTGCCGTGTAAAGTCAGAAGCTATCACTAGCGACACCCGAGTTTCGCGAAAACATTTCACGGCCAGTTGTATTTCATAAGACTTTAGCTCAAATCCACTTTTGTGATTGGATGATCTAGGAGATCCGCGCTTTATGTACCTGCCCGCGAATCACAGAGATGCAGTATCGGAGTTATCTCCTTTCTGATTGGCCAGTCAAGTAAGGAAATGTTTTCACACAGGTACACGCCACCAGTAATCAAAAGAAAACTGCTGGTATGCCCGCAGAGTATAGAAATATAGCATGTGCGGAAATCTTTTCGCGAAATTGGGGTGTCCCTAGCTAACACAAACACAGTCGCCGTCTTTCTGTTGGTTCATGCCACATGTTGCTGCTAGCACGCCAAAATGTCATTATTGCTCATTGCCAGTGTCGTACATCAATATAAATCATTTTTATAAGTTCCATTAAGTAGGTTATTCACAAGGAATTCGCAAGTACTTGCCAAACCCAAAAATTTCCTCTTTTGCAACACTTGGACCGACAAATTAACTTGAAAGTTAAGAGGTTAGCACCTTGGACAATATGCGCGAGTGTAATCCGAGCTACACTTTAAAGGAAAATTTCTGTGGTACTGAAAACAAAATTCACAGGATCTGGCCAGGACCTTAAAGCACATCAGCACTAATTATTCTAAATAAAAATAATAATATTTATAACAAATCAAATGAACAATACCGATTGTATTACCNACATCAGCACTAATTATTCTAAATAAAAATAATAATATTTATAACAAATCAAATGAACAATACCGATTGTATTACTTGTTACGTACAAAATTATATTTCATTGTGAGAAAATCAATTCGGCAGTCGATTGGCTGACAGGTAGCCAGTAATAAACTTTATTCAGTTGAGCAATCTGTGCAAACGTGGTGTGAACCAGTTTGACAATGATAAGTTGGAAAGCAGAGACAAACAGGAATGTCGTTCCTGTAATGTTGAATGTAAGTGACGCAATTCTAGCTTGTATTGAATTCCGGTAAATGTGTACAGAGCGCACAGCGATAACCGTACGCATTGTTTCGTAAATGCTGATTGTAACTGCTNTGAATTCCGGTAAATGTGTACAGAGCGCACAGCGATAACCGTACGCATTGTTTCGTAAATGCTGATTGTAACTGCTAACCGTTTCGCAAGAGAAGAGACCTGCCTTAAATGAACATTAAGCAATCTCATGCAATCGAATTATTAGGAATCTGTCTATTCTATATGACAGACAAAAGTAAAACATAGCATTTCAGAATTTTTTCTCGACTACTACAGTTATAAAAATAAAATTACGCACACTTTTAATAATTAAGTCAGTATAAGTTTCACGTTTGATTCACAAGAAGTTGATATTACCATTTCAAAGAATCTTCGTAACAGAAATATAATGCCTTCGCTAATATATAAAGAGACTTGTGAGCAGAGGCTTATCTGCAGCAGGAGATATCTGAATGTTGGCCCAGTAGTATCGCACAGTGATAGAGCAGAGTGCATTTTCTAGGCCACGCGAACGAAACATGTGTTATAAAACTACTTATATTCTGTATGTATTTTTCGTCACGAAAAAAATATTAATATTATTACATCTTTAAATTTTTTATCGTGCCATGGTCTCCAGTTAGAGAACAGTACCTCAACGTACACGAGGCTTTAGGGGACGTGCTTGCTATAGGCATTCTACAGTTATTAAAGCTTTTTTTTAATAAACCTTTTCAAATGTAGCTATGCCTCTATCTGCATATAACGAAAAAACTGACCTGTTCGTTAAAATTCACCTTCCTGATGAAATACTAACATTTATGCAATTCTTCTCCTTAATATCGGAATTACAGTTTTAAATTTGTGGCCACTAATATTTATATGCATTGGTTTCCTTATGTAATAGTTCTCAGTAAATCGATCACGTTCTAAATCACACTTATATAAAAACAATTCCCTGATCATCTCTGTATTAATCTTAACAGACACATTGACCAGCTTGCTCCCAGTAATATTAGCATCAAATTAAGGTAAGTAGTTCATTGTCTTCGTGTCGTATTTTAAGCGTAATGTTTTCCATTTTGGAGACTGAATTTGTTACATTTAATTACTGCTTGTTTATAAATACAGAAGTGAAAACTGGCACATTATTAACGTGCATACGTTGCTGGTAATTTCGTTCTTTCGTTTTGATCGGCGCACGAATAAAGTGGTCACGGCCACGAGAATGTTAATTTTACCTATAGTAGAATGGTATAAAATGGGTAGAAAATACACCCCAAGCAGGGATTTGAAAAATACTCATTTAAACGCGAACGGTCTAATATTAATAACTGGCGTAATGGCAAAATATTTATTGTGTTTCAACTCCACACCTGCTGGGTTCTTGGAGCGAGTGTTTTATGCAGGTTATATACTTAAGTACTACACTGTAAAAAATACGGTAAAAGCTTACTGTAAAGCAAATAAAACCATTCATTAGGGGCTCTGTTTTGTTTACATTGACAAACTCTTGCTTTAATTCAAGGGGAAGTTTAAAAGAAGTAACATAGGTTTGTTGTTATTACATTTTTTCTTTAAACGTTTTAGTTTTATGGCAACATTAAGTTTCTTTATAGCAAAGAAAAATATTTCCTTCAACTTGTTATATTTACAGTAAAAATAAATATCGCTGTGCGCAAAACCAAACGGTTTAGTGATATTAAAACTTTATTGCGTGCATTTTTATTTTCGTACTTAGTGAAGCTTACTAACGTGCTAAGTTGCCAGATAACGAATTTCTTATGTAACAGTTTAACATTCAAAATACAGTAACTGAATTTATCTCGAGGATACAGCTGAACTATCGTAACCACAATTAAAGGTTACCATTGCAATTCATATTTAGATCGAACAAAAATTTTCTTTGTGCCGAACCCACTTTGCAGTGGTTTATATTTAACGACAATTTTTTTTGCGTAAAAAAACTCATGTTTCAGCAAAGAGAGTCTTTTTAGGGTGTGAATTATTTAATTTTTAAGCTGGCCCACAATTATTCTTCCAAAATAAATGCCGAATGAAATACAAAATAATGTCAAGAGCATACGCTCTAGGTTGGGTTCTAAACGTTGAATGCCCGCAACAGCTACACTTGTGGGCAAGAGAAAATATAAAATACAATATCAAACAAAGGGCGAAATGCGCACATGTTTTAAATAAATGCAGAAATAAGTTTTTTAGTTGCCTTGGGAACACGCCAGGAACTTTTCGCGAGGGTTAGAAAATTGTGGCCAGGCAAGCGCAAGCAGTGATGATTAAGTTTGTGAATCGGCGTTGGAGTTGTTCTCAGTTTATTCTCAGCAGACTGTGGCGTGGTCGATACCTGGCGGCGGTAGATTCCCGTAACCTTATTTCCTGAGCACGTGGCGAGATGCGAGCCTTGCCGCAGGGAAACAGAACGGCTGGCGGACAGCAGAAGTTGCACTTACGTAAAGTGCAGGAAAAGACATTCTCCCACCGTCTCGTGTGGACTCCGCTCCTCCGTACAACTTGCTCGGAGGGTGATGGCTCAACACGTCCTCCGTACAACTTGCTCGGAGGGTGATGGCTCACCACGTCCTCCGTACAACTTGCTCGGAGGGTGATGGCTCACCACGTCCTCCGTACAACTTGCTCGGAGGGTGATGGCTCAACTCGTCCTCCGTAAAACTTGCTCGGAGGGTGATGGCTCAACACGAACACTCAACACACAACCGTAAACCATCAGCAGANCGTCCTCCGTAAAACTTGCTCGGAGGGTGATGGCTCAACACGAACACTCAACACACAACCGTAAACCATCAGCAGAGGAAGAGAAATAATCGTGCGTTGTAGTCATTCACATTTAGAAGCAGCATTGGCGAAAATGTTTGTCATCGCAAATTTGTAAACTCTGTTAGTGCACCCGCAGTTATTACAAGAAAAATTGCGTAGCTAAAAGTCGCGTTTCAGTTGTATTTAATGGCAAGTATTTGTAGCTCAGGTAGCAGATAAACGTCCTCTTATTGCCATTTATCACACAGGATTATAAACAATAATGTAAGGTTAACATTTATTTTATATCGGCGTCAATTAAAAAAAAATCTGAACGTTTGATGGAGGATTACAGAATTTTTTCACATTTTCCCAAGCGCTGGAATTTAAAGAGAGATGGGCTGATTATGGTAAACGGAAATAAAGAAATGGCGTGAATATAATTTTTTAATACATGCGACCAATTCCCAGAAACAATACTGAGGAATCTGTTATCAGCATGTTATGTCAATGCTATCAAGTACCACAATTCGCTGATTTCCTCTAAATCTTAATTCTGAACTCTATACCGAGTCACATATAATATCGCAGACAATAATTTAGTTTGAAAAGGTACGCCGTATATGATGCACGCAAAACATTTCTGGAGAATTTATTACATTTTTGTTTTTCGCTCACCGATTTGTACATTTACAGCGGATTGTCATATATACATGAGAACTGCATCTATCACACTATGTTTTCTATCTTGTGCTACAGTTTTAAATATCTGGTTTTTGAAAGTATCCAACGTATCAACCACTTCCACAAACATATCACTGCACTGAAAAAAAATCAGCATATAGAAGTAACAACATAGCAGTTCTGTCAACGGTCTTCATGGTAGCAGCAACAAAATGTCTTCAGGGTAGCAGCAACAAACTGTCTTCAGGGTAGCAGCAACAAACTGTCTTCAGGGTAGCAGCAACAAACTGTCTTCAGGGTAGCAGCAACAAACTGTCTTCAGGGTAGCAGCAACAAACTGTCTTCAGGGTAGCAGCAACAAACTGTCTTCAGGGTAGCAGCAACAAACTGTCTTCAGGGTAGCAGCAACAAACTGTCTTCAGGGTAGCAGCAACAAACTGTCTTCAGGGTAGCAGCAACAAACTGTCTTCAGGGTAGCAGCAACAAACTGTCTTCAGGGTAGCAGCAACAAATTGTCTTCAGGGTAGCAGCAACAAAATATCTGTGCCAACAACAGAAAAGGTCTGTGTTGCTAACGTATGGAAGTCTTCCTTCACACCTGAACGGCCTTTAACAACTTCAAAACCTGTCGACATAGTGAACTGATGTAGGTAGAAGGTATCTGCACTCACATTCGCTGCAGATTTATGTCTCACGTGATAAGATGCGAGTATCCTTGAAAGTTCCACAGTTGAATTTGTGTTGTAGGCAGTTTGCGAAAATCCATTCCTATAGCGTAGAGACAGTGAGATACGTGTAAATGTCACCTTTTGTATATCTTAAATATTAGCCTCGCGTATCAAACAGTTCTAGGTAACCAGGTTTAGTGTTCTTTTGTGTGCAACATAATAAGTTACAAAATTAAAAATACTGACATTTTAAAATTTTATATGAAATAATTTTAAACGATAGTTTTATGTTTGCAATATGTTAAATATAAATTATATTGTTTGTATGTAATTATGTTTATTAGATAGTGTTAAACCTCCCATAACTTTGTACGTACTAAATAATTTAAGAAAATATTTACAACTAATTTTCTTATTATCCACATCCATACTACGTTCAGTAAGTCATCTGTTGATTAAATTTCTAATCATAAAAAAACTCAAAAAGCATTACGCTTAACACACATTTATGTTGCAGAAAGAAGAAATCTAATGATCCATCGACATGGTGCATGAGGAACCATTAAAATCTTTTTTTTTCCACAGTTACGAAATTAATACATCGTCTGAGATAATCTTTACGCAAAATAAGATGTTAAAGATATATATTTTTACTTTCCTGCAGCTTTTGATTAATGACAAATATTTCGTTCTATAGGAAACGAACACTGTAGTTTCTGTTTCTCCGAAGTGACTCTTGTGACTCGAGTTCACGTACCCACTTCCGGGAACATAGACTTGTGACAACAGCGTTGACTGTTATTTTCTTGGACGTTAAACGCTCAGTTACGAAACAGGTTGGGGGAACATTTTTTGTAAAAATATATTTGCGCTTCAAATTTATTAGTTTGCCGGGAATGACGAGGAATTCTAACGTACCAGTATGCAAAACAATAAGCTGGAGACATAAAGTTATTTTCTGCTACAACAAAAATGCTTAGGGCCACCTGTTTTCGCGAAAATATTTACGCATAGGCTAGATTTCAATATCCTATCTGCACACTAGAAATCTTCATTTGGCTATTGACCTCTTGTGTTTGTGTGAAGAGAGCCTGTTTTATGAGTGAACCAATCAGAAATACGATTCTCCGATACTGACAGTAGAGTGTGTTTAGAAAATTAAAATTATTAGTTTTATTTGGTAGTGTTTGATACCAGTGTAGTGAAAATGAGTGCTTGTGGAAGGGAAGTCTAGTACATAAGATACCATTGATTTCTCTGTGGGGTAGCTAGACACACGCATGAATTATGCTGATTAAAAATTCTCATACCCAGCTACTATCAGATAACACATTAAACACAGTATGAAAAATCATGAAATATCAGAAATATTAATTTCTCTCATAAGGTAGGTGAAAGAAAATTATGACTTACTTTTGTCCCTGGAGTAGAACAAGCTATGACCCACATAGCAAAATACAACACGACTAAGCACTTTAAAAGAATAATTCAATTTCAAATTTACACAAATTATGCAGTCGTACACTGGTTATATGTGGACATTTATTACTGTAGTAAGTATTACTGAGCAAATCAACATTAGACACATATAAACAGCTATAATTACCAGAAATAAAAATTTCCAATGATATTTCTTACCGAATAAGAATATGAATCGGTTATTGAAACTTCTCAAAGTTTTGAAACTTAGGTAACTCTTTCTCTCGAAAGCCAACTAATTTAAAAAGCAGCATTACGCGAAAAAGATATTATTCCAGTTAATAAAATTTCTTCTGGAGAAAACGGTTCATTAAAAAATTTCTTGTTTAACTGAGTAGTTAAATGATAAGAAATTCCATCACGACTAGCGGGGTATCACATATACTCTATCTAGGACCTCTTCTTCCAAGAAAAAATTTGTAGACATTTCTTTTGATGGAATTAATGGAATTGTTCAATCAACAAGAAAATCAAGTGCAATACTTGATCATATCCATTTGATACAGGCTTATATGTTCAAAGAATCCCAAGCGTCCATAGGTCTGATATTGAGGTCTTGCAAAACTGTACTAAAATTAATAAATTTAGGGATTGTAGGCTGCTTCTATAGACCGCGCACATTTACTAGACTTGAGATGGCTCTCTTCCATCGCCCTGTCTTTAGGATAAGCGGTCAAAATTAGAAATTTAATTTAATTATATAAGAGACAAAATTTTACGAACTGACCACTGTAGCGCTTAGAGAGAGAGAGAGAGAGAGAGAAGAGAGAGAGAGAGGATCCCTGGGCTTACTTAAGGCAGCCCTTCTTCTTCCGTAACAAATCAAAGAACAAGTAATTTCCTGATAAGAGCAAATTATCTACAAACAGTTTAAAATTAGCGATATCTTAGGCCTATAAAGTTAACATTGTGCAAGGCACTAGTTTAACAAGGAGAAAACAACTCAAATAAAATAACATTAATCACTCTACTTGTGACATTAAAACATTAAATTAATGACAATTTAAGATAATTCGGCTTTGCCTCAAAATAAAATGATGATAAAATGTCTACCATCGTTTAAAATGGAAACAAACAAGAAATATTATACTGTCAGTTGTAAACATTGCAAAGAAATCATAATATTTATCAGTATAAGTGTCAATGTGAAATTTAAACAAAGAGTGAATTTTATTTGTATCTCCACAACATATAAGACGCGTAACAATTCAAATGATCCAATCTCGAAAGTGGTTCTGAACTAAAGTATTTTGGAACACAACTTGTCCTGAAATCTTTTCGCGAAGAACAGGTGCCCCTAACTATGCTGCATCAGTGTTTACCTAAGATTTCCTATATGCATGTTTTTAAACGTATTTTCTGCATGTTTGTTGGTAAACGACTAAATAAGGTAAGTGAATATGTTTTATACAGCAAAACTGGATATTGTAAAATAGTTGCGGTTAAAAAAAAGTGTTTTGCACACCTTTTATATAACATTCCTTCAAGGCGAATACATCCAAAATTTCCACAAGAAATAGCTACTAAGAGAATTAAATCATATTTTCTAGTAAATTGTTAAAAACTGAAGCTGGCAACTCTATGCAAATGTTGTGCGATAGTCTGCTATCCGACGCTTCACAAACGCCGGCTTCTATATTTTTACTTCTTCTTGCAGCTACCGTTTTGGCCGCTCTGTAACTCTTCAGCAAGTAGGTGTATCATAATGTAAAAGGATCTAAGTGTTAATGTCCACGTAGTTTCGCGGAGCTTTTGCCTAATGTGGGAGATATGCCCACGCTATGCCTAGTCTGGGAAATATACCCATGCTATGCCTAATGTGGGAAATATGCCCACGCTATGCCTAATGTGGGAAATATACCCACGCTATGCCTAGTCTGGGAAATATGCTCACGCTATGTCTAGTGTGGGAAATACACCCACACTATGTCTAGTGCGGGAAATATGCCCACTCTATGTCTAGCGTGAGAAATATGCTCCCTCTATGTCTCGTATAGGAAAAATGCCCACAATTTGTCTAATGTGGGAAATATACCCACACTATGTTTAGTGTGGGAAATATGCTCCCTCTATGTCTAGCGTGAGAAATATGCTCCCTCTATGTCTCGTGCAGGAAAAATGCCCACAATTTGCCTAATGTGGGAAATATGCCCACGCTATGCCTAGTCTGGGAAATATGCTCACGCTATGTCTAGTGTGGGAAATACACCCACACTATGTCTAGTGCGGGAAATATGCTCCCTCTATGTCTAGCGTGAGAAATATGCTCCCTCTATGTCTAGCGTGAGAAATATGCTCCCTCTATGTCTCGTGCAGGAAAAATGCCCACAATTTGCCTAATGTGGGAAATATGCCCACGCTATGCCTAGTCTGGGAAATATGCTCACGCTATGTCTAGTGTGGGAAATACACCCACACTATGTCTAGTGCGGGAAATATGCCCACTCTATGTCTAGCGTGAGAAATATGCTCCCTCTATGTCTCGTATAGGAAAAATGCCCACAATTTGTCTAATGTGGGAAATATACCCACACTATGTTTAGTGTGGGAAATATGCTCCCTCTATGTCTAGCGTGAGAAATATGCTCCCTCTATGTCTCGTGCAGGAAAAATGCCCACAATTTGCCTAATGTGGGAAATATGCCCACGCTATGCCTAGTCTGGGAAATATGCTCACGCTATGTCTAGTGTGGGAAATACACCCACACTATGTCTAGTGCGGGAAATATGCCCACTCTATGTCTAGCGTGAGAAATATGCTCCCTCTATGTCTCGTATAGGAAAAATGCCCACAATTTGTCTAATGTGGGAAATATACCCACACTATGTTTAGTGTGGGAAATATTCGCACAGTATGACCAGGGTGAGAAATTAGCCCACGCTATGTCTAGTGTGGGCAAAATGCCCAAACTAGACTTGCTCCGCGAAACTACGTGAATTTTAACACTTGCCATGGAGAATGTTTCAGAAACGCCAATAGGAAATATAGTGAGAGAGGGTTCTTTACCTCAAGTTTGACACAATTGAAACGGAGTTCTAAAAAGTGAAATACACCATTTAGAGCGAAGGCCTGGTTATAACCGCAACAGCTTTCAAATGCCTCAACGCAATTGTCTTCTGACACCTGTTCCATCTTCTATCGTGAGCTCCTTTCATGTTAACTCGTGTTGCTGAACAACTGTTTCGAGTTACAATCCCGACTATGTCAAGGATCCGTGTGCCTTTTTTAGATCTAAGTTAGGGTTGGTTTAGTATGTAAGACGCCCCCCAATGAGATTCCTGACATAAAGAGTGTATTTCAACATCAGTATATGGAAAAAAAAAGTATTTTTCCTTATGGTTTATCCAGTGAAAAGATGAGTGTGTGTGAGAGTGTTGTAAATGCGCATGTCCAAGCAAGAGTGATGTTTATCCTTAACTGAGATGTCGCACGTGGTTCGAGAGGATCTCCATGCTGGTGATCCTGCTGAACTGCATCACCCTGGGCATGTACCGGCCGTGCGTCGACGACGAGTGCCTCACGAACCGGTGCAAGATCCTGCAGGTAAGTCCTCGCCACGCCATCAGGGTTTCCATGCTCGGGAAATTACTTCCATCCGCCACATATGTCCGCACGGTACCACGTTATCACCTTCACTTGCGTTACAGTCATTACTCGACGATGGGGGCAGCGGTGGCGTAGTGGCCAGGGCGCTCGCCTCCCACCACGGCGATCCGGGTTCGATCCCCGGCGGGTCCACTTCCGGACCCCCGCATGTGGGAATCGTGCTGGACGATGCCGCTTGCCGGCGGGCTCTCTCGGGGTACTCCCGCCTCCCCCGCCCTTGCATTCCAGCGCCGTCATGCCCGGGGATGACTGTCACCTACGGGTCCCAGCTGGAAAGACCGTCACTCGGAGGGTGTTGCCTTGCCGTGGGTGCGCTCCCCACACGCCATTATTATTATTATACTCGACGATAAAGTCGTAAAGGGCGCCGACTACTGCATTGCAAAGGGTTTGATATCCTCGTTTTTTTTTTAAATTAAAAAACCCTTTACACCTGTGCACGAAAATAAATCACACTTCAGATGAGGGACGAATAACATCGCTTAATACGGCATTTTAACAATGCTGTAATTCAAAATACACTGGTCGAAAATATGCATTGCTATTGTAGGAAACCTGCACTGAAGTTTGCTGCAAACTTTCCGCCAATAAAGTGATACGGTAACCGCTTGAAGTCCCATAGGTACACGCAGCACGACGAGAACAATGCATGCCAGTTCAGCGCCTTGCGCGTAGGAGTGATGGGGGCACTAGACGCGTGTGTCAATGTCGCCCTTACTGCTCCTGCGCTTCTCGTCCTCAAATGCCCAAAACAGCTCTACGTAGGCGGGGTGGCGCCCTTCAGTGTCCAATGATGGCCAAGTATGTGTCCGGTAAGGTACAAAATAATTCGTTAAATTAATAGTTGTTTTTTATTTTGCTAATTATTTTTTTATTTGGTGTAGTGCAGTTTATGTAATAAATTCAAGGCTTTAAAAGTTTCTTGACATAATTTTCTTGTAGTTTTAAGGCAAATTAATAAGTGTAAACGTTTGTATTTCTCAGTGATTATATTTGTTACAGCGGAATTATTTACGAATTAATAACATTTTTTTTTCCTTCGTGAAATTTGGCTCACTTCTAATTTCATGAATGCCGCTAGCTGGGTTCGATCCACTTTCTGCAAGACAAGAGTTGAATTACTAAAGGTGTAATTGAAAATTTTGAGAATGTTCCGGTCTAGTAAAATAGTAAAAAAAAATTCTACAATACAAGAGAACTTCTGTGGTCGCCATGCAACATGAATCCAGAGAATACGGGCATGAAGTCCATGATTATTTCATGTTTCATTCAACATTTTCGAAAGCCCTGCATACATTACAGTTTCCGTTTGCTAAGAACACTTTAAAGATACATGTAATAATTCAAAAAGTCATAACGTAACACAGTCCAATAGCGAGGAAACAATGTCATTATGCCAAAAAATTTTAAGTTACCACGATGATCTAGCGTTTATAGGACTCGCCTTCCACCAACGCGAACCGAGTTCGATTCCCAGTGGGGTCACAACCAGATTTTCTCACGTAAGAATCCTGCCGGACGACGCCGCTGGCCAGCGGGTTTTCTCAGGGATCTCCCATTTCCCCCACCCATGCATTCCGGCGCTGCTCCATACTCACCTCTCTTCAACCTCATTGCCTCTCAAGACCTCGTTAAGAGTCGCCCAAGCCTCTCCATTCTACTCCTAATTTTTTTACTCTTATATACACATAATAAAATGAAACCAGTTGAAATGGCCCTAATAATCAAATTTTCAGATATTTATTTTAACCAAATACGCAGGCAACCTGAGTGGGAGTGGCTATTTAGTGTTCACAGCACGCCGTTTGTGAGCAGGAATTTCTTTCGAAATGTCGATTTTAAAAGTTAGTAGTAGTAGGGTAATGGGAAGTTAGGCGCAGGATTCATGATTCGCAGCTCGGAGCTACCAGTCACCTCGGTTGTCGAGGCGGCCTGGGGTGGCCATGCTCACCCAACCACAATATTGTATCTTGGTGACCTTGACCTCGACCCTGTGTTTGTAAACTTAAATGGCTTTGATCACAAAATATTTTTAAAAAAATCGCAATTTTTTTAAACTCGAGGAACATATAATGTTACCCTCACACTAATCCCGCCTCCCTCACTCCTTCCCTCTCCCTCCAAAACCCAATCATAAAAAAATCAAGAAAAATCGCAAAATATCGAGAAAAAAAAATTCCTATAATCGAAGAACATACCATATTAACCTCACACTTATCCCACCACCCTCACTTCACCCCTCCCCTTCCCCCACCCCTCCCAATAATAAAAAAAGCAAAATATCAAAATAATAATCCTACAAATTGAGGCACACATAATGTTGCCATCGCACTAATACCACCACTTTCACCTTATCCCCTTACCAACAACCACTTTCTCCTAATCATAAAATAATCCGGAAAAGTCACAACAAAATTCTTGAAAATCGAGTAACATATAACAGTAGACCCTCTTCCCTTGCTAAACTCTCCACCACAAACCCTTCACCCACTCCTCCACAAAAAAATAATTGTCCTTACATAACAAAAAATATCCCTTCACACATACCAATCAATCGTATTTGTCCATTGGCCACTTAATTACGACTTCAACATATATTTGTCCAGTAAGGGAAACTATAGAGTTTGCTAGTTACTAATTGTTTTAGTATCTTCCACCAGAGTGTACCCATGTCGTCTATTTCCAAACTTTTTTTGGTGAATCCAAACATAAAATATTTACTATTTTACTAATCATATATTAGTTTTTAAGTCAATATATTTTTTTAAAAAAATACAAATAAAACATAACATATTAGTTTAAAAAATTATATTTAATGACATGAGGAAATACATATGCCCTTGAATAAAAGTATTTATATACATCGTCCTATTCCATGGCGAGTTCACCTCTTGATGTCCGCTTCAGCGACCCAGGAATTGAAGCAGGCTAGGAAACCCCACAACTTGACGTACGCCCTTCCGCTATGTCGTTTCAGCATCTTCTCGACCAAATACACATCTGGAAACTTCGTCGGCTGGATCTCCTCAGTGTAGAAACCTCCACGTATAAGTACATTGTTCAGATCTTCGAGATAGTAGGTCCTCGGAGCATAGTTGCGTATACGTCGCACACGAAACAGTTCGGGGCTCCAATTCGCTGTGAACCCTTTCTCGAAGATGCCGTTCTGTTTGGAGAAGCGCACCAGGTCGCCGATCTTGGCATTAGGCTTGCGCGGGTCCCTCTTCTTGTGGTTGGAGTACATGGTCCGAAGCAAGGAGTCGTCCTTGATGTTTTCGGGCTTCATGCGAGTGGTAGAATGAACAGTGGAATTATGTTCGCTGATATGTTTCGGCTGTAGCTTCAGTCACTTGTAGCTGCCATTCGCCGCGAAATGCTTCCACACCTTGCCCTTCAGAGTCCTGTTGAACCTCTCGACTGTAGATGCTTCGATATTGCTGGATGTGGAATAATGCTTTATATTATGTTCATTCATCAGGGCCTTGAACTTTGCGTTGTAGAATTTCTCGCCCTAGTCGGTGCGTAGATTTTTTGGTGCGCATTCTTCATGCAACACATCTGCCATGGCTTCTGTGAAATTGAATGCATTCTTCGTCTTGCCCGACCTGGGCCAGGCGAATTTGCTATAGTTATCGATGGATGTCAGCATGTATTTGTAACCCTTGTTGACCCGAGCACACGGGATGTGTACGATCGTAGGTACCGTCGAGCCAGAGTATTGGATTTCTTGTGCTTCAAATCTACATCCAATCCATCACCCCGATCCATTTGTATGTCATCATAGTTCCTTTTCTTCGTAGGCTCAGCTGTATCGTCGACTTCAGTCTTCACGACTTCAGGTGCTCCATTGCTCTCCTTCAGTAAATTGAGGCATCGAGTAATGTTCTTAAAGATTTATTCATTTATAAGATGGTGCGAATATCTAGTTCTCTTGGCAAGCAAATACTTCAAGCGAACTGACAGTATCACTTGATGCAGGTGGCCAGCAATGTCCGACATCGTACTGAATAAAAATGGTTAATACTGCTCTCTTTTATAGGTTTAGTCGTGTGTTTCATACAAACTATTTTCGATTCTTTCCAGACATTCGCTGCAGGCATCCAATATGTCCCTGCTATGCTTTTTAAATATATGTTTATTTGGCAAGGTGGGAAAACGAGGTAGCTAATGTATGGACAATGGAATCTTTACGCACTTTTAGATACTTATCATTTTGTGCCGATGCCGCATTCAGTCTGTCGGTTATTTGCCTTTGAACACTCGTTATATGCTCGTCCATTGCCATTAAATCGCGAAAGATCTCCGTCTTCACACGATCTGTCTTCAGCCCGAGTTCAGACAAGTAAGTGCGAAAGAATTTGCTCTTCTCGTACAACACAATGCATAATTCTGAGAAGAAGCTATTGCCAGTTTCGAGGACGAAATATTTAGTAGCAGCATCTTCAGGTCGTTCGGGTTCGCCAACATTTCGAATTATTCTTCTACCAGCATCGCAAGTTCCATCGTTTCTTGGTACAAGACAACGTCCATCTTCGTCTTTATCATGCCACATATTGAGGCTACTCTGCTCGAATTTCGATATACTGTAACTAATTCTCAATAGTCAATGATGAACATCGGTACATCGATACCTGCCGTTATATAGATGCCAGTCGTTTACGATCACCAAAAATCCGCACTTGTCTTTCCAGTACAAAGAACACAGGCTCGCTAAATCCGATAATGCCATATATGTAATGACAAGGTCATCAAACACATGTCACAAATTCGTATCGTCCATGCGAAACAGCGCCAACACATTCGCATTATCTCGAAGTAGTTGTATGGGTATGTACAAATAAGGCTGGTCCAGGTACACACAATCCACCTTCGTGTGCCATCCCATACTAAAGTATTCTTCAATGGCAGTCAGTTTCTCACATGCCACCCCGTCGAAAATAAACACTGGGTTTGGCAATGCTTCACTCAGTGGCACACTGCTTCGTTATCGCTGCAAGGGAGAAAACCCATACCATCTATGGCTAGCAGTACTCGTGCCAGTTGCTTGTATTTCGGCTGCTGGAGCGATTTGAGGTACAAGTACACGTTCTCGAAACGAAGGCCATTCTCTTCTTCCAGCAAGCTCAGTAGGACACAAGTTTTTAACAATTTTGTGGTCTTATGATGATGGACATCATTTCATTGGGAAATAGGCTTCCATGTCGTGATTCGTGGGAGATGGATTCTTATTCAGCAATAATGTGTATTCGTATAGTAACATCTTGCTTGACGATGTGTATGTTACCACTACTATCTTGTGATTCATGCCGAGCTTATTGCAAAGCATTTGCGGAGCGATTGTGGAGTTGATTAAGGAGTGTGCAGAGCGATTGCGTAGTGTAAGAAGCTGAGTACGGTGCATGCGGTGGTTTCAGAGAACCGGTGCTGCAAATTATTGAATGCCTCTTCAAAATATCACTGCGAGTAAACTGACATTGACAAAGTATGCCCTGGAATGTCATACTTGAAGGTTTCATCCTGCATGTAGTTGTTTCATGCTGTTGCAAATAGCGAAAAGCTGTAAAAATTTTACTGCAGAAGCGACAAAGGAGATGCATCATTAGTACTCTACATCTGCTCTGTCCCAAGTCCGCAATGAAACTGAAACCAAAATGTATAAAAGGGGTCAATTTATAAGTTCTTAGGTCAGTTTACCACAATGTCTTGAAGAGGTAAGACCATAGCTGGAAGCAGGATCGTCGTAATGCTAATCAACAATCTACCATTCGGGCTGCATATTCCCGGGTACAGGTACTGTGGGCCGGGGACTAAGGTAACTAAGAGGCTGGCACGTGGCGATACGGGCATGACTAAGAAAACATCTACCGGCAGATTTTGTCTATTACTTTAGTCTGTATTCGAGGCCCTCGGGGGCCTAATCGGTGCCATAAGTGGTATCGTCCGAGCCGTCAACACAGCATCGAACGAATGGAAGCAGTTGTCCGAGGTCCAAAGGCACAAAGCAAATGTTGAAGCTATCGCCATGAGTAAAAAAAATGGCCAAGGCCTCTACCTGAGGCGATATCCAGTAGGAGGTGGAAATGTGCAAAAGCATCGCAGTAGGAAAAGGCGCCAATGAAATCTCTACCGAAATGGCCGTTCACAAAAGTGGATTTGGAACGGTTTGCATGCAAATTGAAGATACCTAACTTTCGCGGAGTGTTCATGCGAGACGCTATGCCCCCTAAACCCAAATGTGAGTTATGTACCATATGTGAGTTATGTACCATATTCAACAGCTGGGCCCAGTATTCACTGGGTAACTTACATGAAATGTGGAAAATGTGCAGACTACTACGACAGTTTTAGGAATTTACATCCTCCACCCGAACTGCAGTGGTATTGGAAAAATTGCTAACTTACTTAAAACTACGATATGGAGCAGATTCTGAACACATGGAACTGCAGGCACTTGTGTCTTTCCTCCCATGTTCGTTCCTACAAGTAACTGAATAAATTAGACACACATAGACCGGAAACCATTAATCATGTCAATAATGTTTACCTTGATGGTTCGAAGTTCCGATCTGCATACTGTACACTTTCTTCCACTCGACCTGGAGGGGGGATGGTGGATAGGTTTGGCCGATTATGAAACCTACAATGCGATACTGAACCCCAAAATAAAAAACAGTAAGATGTATCTCGTGAAAAGTGGTTGTGTCTCCTGCGAGGTAACATTGCCAGTTGGCTCTTACAAACTAGACGATATTGCTAAGTATATCTAAGATTTGCTGACTCCCGACACAGAATTTGAATTACGTGGAAATTCCAATACTCTGAAGAAAGTCATCAGATGCAGCGAAAATGTATACTTTGCAAAAGAAGATTCCATCGGAATGATGCTGGTGTTCAAGCCAAGTGTATACGAAGCCAGAAAAATCCACGAAAGGCTGCGATCTGTAAATACCTCGCCTGTTAATGTCATACAAATAAACTGCAATTTGGCGAGCAGCACATATCTCAACAGTAGGCCGAGCAAATACACTGCACGAGTTTTCGCCGATCGTCCCTCCAGGTTTTAAACTAGATTTGGCATCGCAAAGCTTCATTTACGTTTTAGTCGTCACAAAAAAAGTACACCAGACTGCAGTGACAATCATCGACAAGTGTGAAGAGTTGGTGAACTTTTTAAACGAAGAAATCACACTAGGCTTGCATTTTAGAAGATGGGAATAAATTTTAGGGCGACCCGAAGAAATAAAAGAAAGCAGCATATCAAACCAGCAGACAGTATGCCACAGGTCTCCATGGTGTTTACACACGCTAACAAGATTTTCCTTTGTAGTCTTGGCTTCGAGGTCGAACAGCATGGAAGATTACATTAACATTAACGAGCCAGTCATTTTTAAGACAGTGTCACGACAGTGGAAATTCACGCATATCAGCCATTCCTGATAGGACAATACACACTACTGTCGGAAGTTCGGATAGCAGTTCAACACTAAGATATCTGCACTCTTCCTTGTCAGTTATTCCTGCGATTCAGGGGGGCACTAACGAAAGATAACAGGCATCGATGAAAATATCGAGCAATTGTATTCTCCACCTTATCGATCGCATCTTGTATTTGCTCAATGGTGTCGAGGTGGACCAGACCGAAATAAAAATCTATCTCTCGCTCATTTCAAACGAGCTGTCTGAGGCCAAGTTGGTAGTCTGCGAGATAGATAAAGACAATAGTGTTCTTGTATACCTCGGAGGGAAATTCGAGGTCTGCATTCCTCTAGTGAAGTTGCTGGTATTCGCCAAAGACTACAAACGAATTTCCATCAATTCGAAGCAGGAACTTGTACTTCTTCTAGCCAATATGCACACAGATGTCGTAGAGGGCAAGGGAGAAAACCTGGATACAGTGGAACTGAAGTTACAGTTTATCGAATAGATGCTGCCTCATGTTCAGCTGAGTACTACAGAACGTATCGAGATGCTGAAGAATGTGGAAGATGGCAAAAACATCGATGTGTCTTTCAGGATGTGGAGTCTCGAGACCTACCCAGGACTGCCTGCAAGCCAGTTCATCAACTGGATGGTGAAGTCCTGCAATGCCACCTAGTAACCGACGTTCATTATCGTTGGGCTACAGGCCAGAATACAGCACAATTTGAGAGTGAGCAGTTCGCAGTTCGATATATGTCGAATATAAAATGTGAAAATATATTTGAATTGTGAAAGCTATCCATACATGGACATAAACATGAACTTTGAAAATGGTCAGTACCTCCTGGCATATCAAAGGTCAGCTCAATTCCAAAATGCATATTATGGATGCACCCAATCCCCGATACTGTGCCCTGATACTTTCAAAGTTTGGCCCCACTCATGGTATTTGATGTGAGTAAACAGAGTGAGCGTATTACCTCCTATGTAATCGGCTGTAGGATCGAATTCATGACACATAGAAATATACCTGCAAACACATACGCATTCTGCCTGATACTTCACGACCAGCTTGTATTGCACAATTGCCGAGACAAGACCATCAAAATACTGCCGTGAATGCCACAGAGGATATAAATACGATGTGCCATAAGCTATATCTGTTTAGTCGACTTCGAGCATAGACAGCGACACGGTGTACTGTAATCTGCAGAGCTTCCAGAGCCAGAGTGTCTACATCCTCAAGCGGATCGCAGTGTCCTACGACGACGATAGCAAAACATGCACATGCTCCATTCGACTCCCTTATTTGTGGACACTGTAGGACGAGAAAAGCAAGAAGATAAAAGACTGGTTGACCAAGTACCACCACGGACTTGAGTGGGGTGAAGGTAAGATTCCGTACCGTCAATAGGGGGAAACATGCTGCGCGACTTGCTAATGCATCACCCGCAAGGGCCGATTTACGTGGCAGGGCCCGAGCAGAAAAAATGGCTGAGCGATTTGTGCAAAAAAAAAACTAATTTGAAGGCATTAATGTGCACTTAGAGCATGGCTGCCCTTTGCTGTGCAATCTGATAAAACTTTACGACCACCAGTAGTGACATGTCTGCGATAGGTCAGAAGCTGACTGGATACGCGAGAGGAGGAACGCACAGCTGCTGCGGAAATGGTGTGCCTCGTCTATGGACTGTGTATCAATGAGTTACGACTAGGCAAGAAGTCACCCCGACGTCGGTTCCGAAGAACATTAAACAAGAAACATGAACTGAGACTGAATATTTGTTCTTGTGTAATGGTATTTATATATTTATCTGTACAATAAATTTGGTAAAACTATTTAAATGTTATATTTCACCCTTACTCATTAGACTTAAAGAAATGCAACATTGATGTAGGCTGAACCCTGCAGGTGATAGCACAAATTGACCTGAGAATGTACACATGCATTCAGTTTGAATCAGGAAGTGTGTCGAATAGAATGGTGATGGTGGGTGGGGAGTTGTGGAGGGCAGAAAAGAAGGTAGAAGGGGGTGCAATTGGTATAAATAATGTCACCTTGTAAGGGATCTTCAGTTTGTCGAAGGAAGAGTTTGGTTCGTCTTATCTAGCCTTTACAGCCAACAAAATATTTGGATCTGTGATGACCTCCGACACTCCAGAGTCATCGGGTAGACCACCTACAGCAGCATCGTCATCGTCTTCTTCGGACATGACAACAGCTTCACCATCGCCTTGTTCGGGTGTGGTACCAGCAGTACTACCTGCTGCTTCCTCGTCAATCATATCATCTTTCTTCTTCGGGCTTAGGCGCATATATGTTTACCAAAATTTCCAGGGTCTTCGAGAATGTTTGGCATGGGGACTACATAAGCGCCATCCAGTTCTTCAGCTGAGGCAACTGCATTGCCAAACGGATCCACGACATCTGTTCCAGAAACAATTGGGTGGACAACCACCTCTGCTGAACCAACCCAATGTTATAAGTGTCGCTTTTGTGAAAATACCTTTGCTTGCAGCAGAATCACCCAAGTAAAGCATGCGTGTTCAAAGTGTGGGGTGTAGATTTCACGGATGGATTGTCTAAAGGCACACATGAATATATCCAGGGGACTTCCTCCATGTAACATAGAGGATGAACCTTCACAGTTATGGACATATGTTGACCTTCCCGACCTTATCAAACACAAATGTGCCGTAATCAATCCCTGCAACTATGATAACAAATGTTTCAAGTGGTCAGTGTTGGCTGGATTGGTTAAGTAATCGCAACCATGGTGTGTGGATAAGAAGTACGTTCAGGTGGAAGAAATGTTTCATTTTAGCGAACTGGATTTTCCGACTCCTCTACAGCAAATAAGGGCCTTTGAGAACAATAACCCTAGCTTTCTGTAAATGTGTACTCGCTTAATTCTAGAGGAAAAGTGGTGCCAACACGTGTGACTGAGAACGAGAAACCTGAAAATATTGATCTTCTAAAGGTGAAGGTCGAAACTAAGAATATTTCGCAATATTGTTACATAAAAAACTTTTCACTTCTCATTAACTCACAGATTTCTTTGCATGGGTACAAAGTTAGTGTCTGCAAACAGTGTTTTAAGCATTTTACTGATTACCCACCGAAATCAGGACTCACTAGGGAACAGTGCCTTGCAATACACAAAACAAAGTGTTAAAGATAAATTTTCAATGTGCCTTAATATTTCCTCATGTAATTTTAAATAAATTATTTAGCAACTGTTTTATTTTTATTAGTATTTTTAAATATTGACTTAAAAATTAATAGATAACTAGTAAAATATTAAATTCATTTATGTTTGGCATTGCCAAAAACAGTTTGGAAATGTACGACATGGAATCCCTCTGGTGGGAGAAACAAAGAAATAAATAACTTGCAAACTCTATAGTGTATAATACTGGACAAATTTGTGTTAAAGTTGTAATTTTGTGGGCAATCGACAGATACGATTGATTGGTATGTGTGGAAGGATAATTTTTGTTATGTAAGGACAATGAATATTTTTTGCGGAGGGGAGTGTGAGGGGTTTGTGGTTTGGGTGGGGCGAGCAGGGGAAGAGGGTCTAATGTTATCTTACTAGATTTTAATGAATTTTTTGTGACTTTTANGGTGGGTTGAGGTTGGAAGGATGAGTGTGAAGGTAACATTAGGTTTTCCTCGATTTTTGGAATACATTTTTCGATATTTTGCGATTTTTTTATTATTGGGAGGGGTGGGGAATGAAAGGGGGTAAAGTGAGGGTAATGGGATGAGTGTGAGGTTATTGTTATATCTTCTCCGATTATTTAGACATTATTTATGACAATGAATTAAACATAAAAAAACAAAGACAGCATAAATGTGTCGACAACACCAGCAAAATTAACGTACAAAACACAACACAGCAAAATGTCACGACATTTGAAAATGGATCAAGAAATATAATGAGTTAGATAACAAATAACACAAAACACCAAGAACAACATAAGTAACAATACTTGTGTGCAGAATTTGGTGGAAATAGCTCGACCTGCTCCCGAAATATGGCTTAGAAACTTTAGTTTCCCATTTGTAGCTATCGTACAAAATATCCTAAAACGGGATCTGTATGGACATATCTGATGCTTCTAATATACAGGATGAGTATAAAAGAATACCCCAAGTTTGAAGGTCTATAATATCAAAACCAAACAACCTAGAACCTTGATTGACCAATCAAATGAACCGTGGAACGGCGAAATTTGTTTACCATACATTCATAAAAGTTCAATGTGACCACCATGTGCGGCCCGAACGACATCTATGCAATAATCAAACTCGTTCCACACTCTTGTCAGCACGTCCGGTGTTACGGTTTGGATGGCGTCCGTAATTCTCGTTTTGAGGTCGTCAATGTTAACCGGCAATGGTGGACGAAATACTTGATCCTTTATGTACCTCCATAGAAAAAAATCGCACGGGTTAAGAACCAGGCTTCTCGGGGGCCAGTGATGAAGAGCCTGGCCACCAGCTGCTCCTTGACCAATCTAGTGTTGCGGCAACGTCTCGTTCAGGTATCCGCGAACAGCTAGGTGCCAATGGAGTGGCGCACATAAAGGAAATATCAAACCGTCCCCTTCACATTGACGTGTCGAATGCGAGCTCGATACCTCCTCACCACCTCAAACCGACAGTTATGAACGCCACCCAAACCATAACACCGGACATGCTGACAAGAGCGTGGAACGAGTTTGATTATCGCGTAGATGTCGTTCGGGCAGCTCATGGTGGTCACATTGAGCATTTATGAATGTATGGTGAACCAACTTCGTGGTTCCACGGTTTAATTGATTTGTCAATCAATGTTGTATGTGGTTTTGTTTTGATATTATATACATTCAAAGTTGGAGTATTCTTTTATACATAATCTGTATACTGAAATATATCAAATTATTTAATAGATAAGATAAACTTTTCTAAATTATTTATATTGCAGCCATGTTGTAAATGAAGCCAGACACACTACTAGTGTAGTAAGACTACTAAAGTGAAAAAATCTGTGATAATAGGTTGGTTAGTCCCGGAAATATGATTTTAAAAAAAGACCCAATTTTCTCATGTGGTTCTATCTGCATTACTGGAGAACAAAACGGATAATTATTGACACATACTGTGTTTGTTATAGGTAGGTAGAGCTATAGTCTATTTGCAGTAAATTGAGCACTTTTCAAGTACTAGTTACATTTTCCTAACGGCTATTTTTTTTAACCTTCCGCCACTTTTTTAAAAACGCATTACTATGTAAGTAATAAAAATAGTATGCATATGTATATTTCACCAGACTCGAAAGTTAACTTCAAAGGCGACAATAAGATATATTTAAAGACTATTATTCTAAATGAGAGTGCTTCAAAAATTACTCACTTTACCATGAATAGCCTACACTGTTAAATATTAAGTCGGTTGAAATTGTTTAGGACATGTGGCATACTGACATAAAATATTTACATTGGAGTGATTTTGAAAATATGTGACTACCTCCTTCAATCATATAAATTTAGATGGACTACAAAAGTATAACTTGTCGCCTGAATTTGGTTAATAGTCTCCCGAGATAGATCACGAAAATTTAATTTTTCATGGGGCGCTATCTTCCAAAATGGCGGACAAATTAGTTTCTCTTATCTGATGCTTATGTCGATAATCTAAGCATACAAAATTAGCTTGAAATTGGGTACATTGTTTCTTTCATATAGCATGCTATGCTAAAATGTTTATGTGGGTGTTATTTTGAAAAAAGGCAACTGGTCCTCTTAAAACATAACCTACAACTTTATAGAACTACCACAGTATTACTTGTTTTCCCAAATTGGAAGTAGTTCGTTGATTGTTTCCCGAAACATGACAAAACTTAACTTATTCGCGTGGCACTGTCTTACAAAATGGGGACAAAACAAGCTCTGGTTATGCAAATTTATTTATTGTAATAGATACTGCCAGTATACAAAGTTAAGTAGAAATTTGTTACATGGATTCGTAGATAAAGTATAATATTCTAAATAGTTTACACGGCTGCCATTTTGGAAATAATAGTCTGAACCAATAAAATTTGTCAGTTTATATGACCGACCGTAGTATTGCTTGAGTGCCATACTTGGTAGGAATATGTTGATTTTTTCCTGAGATATAATATTAAAATTTAATTAGAATGTAATGCTATCTTACAAAATGGCTTACAAAAGAGGCTATGTATTGACACATTTTATGCTTGTAAAATATAATTGGACAAACAGTATAGAATATATTTCAAATAAACCTAAAATATTCATATAACAGCAATTTTCAGAATAAGTACCTTTACCATTTACATTGCATATATGTACATAGCCCTATTACTTACATGCCAAATATTGCAGGAATCGGTTGTGTAGCTAGCGAGATATAACATAAAAACTTTAGTTTTCATGTTGCACTGTCCTCCAAAATGGCCTGTTAATAGTACTATTAAATGCATACATCATATACTGTCAATTTACCAAATTCTTTTTTAAATCGGTTAAATGGTTACCGAGATATAAAGTAAAAATTTGATTTTAAATTTGCTCTATCTTACAAAATTATTTGTTGAGGCTATTATCTCTCTCTAACTGCAATGCCTATATAATGCACTGTCAATGTTCCAAATTTGGTTTAAATCGGATGATTGGTTCCCGAGATATAGAATAATAGCGTACGTTTCAAAATCGCCACCATTTTGAAAATAAGTACCCGGAGTGATTGAAAACTATACAAGTCTGATGTCCTTACTAAATACCATATGTGGACCTTGTTTGGTGAAATTCTGTTATCGGGTTTAAAAGTTTTCGGTGCGGGGGGGNTTCACACAGACAACCAGGTGACTGCATAAGCCTATCTTTCCTATGGAAAGTAGGCTTGAAAGAGCACCATTTTTACTATTTGAAGTACTGGGGAAATATCCGATATGAGGTTTCCCAATCAATGGTATCGAAATGTCATTGCCGCCGAAAATATGAAAAATGCTATTTTCATTTAAAGCCAGCGAGTAGGTAAACAACCAACCACGTATTAAATGAAGTGATTTCTCAAAGTTTTGATTAAAAAAGTGTGATGATACCTTTGGCGTAGTTTCCTAGACTAGGTTAAGCTTTGTTTGCGTGGGGCGGAGGAATATCCGGTAAGTAGAACTTAAGCAGGGCTTCATAAAAATGCAAAGAAACTGTGAATAGACTATACAATGTTGTAGCCACGTGAACATGTTCATCACTGCTAGCAATTTGATTGAACGTGTTTTGGTATGGCTGATGTAACATACGTTAGCAAGTTCATCCTTTAGCGTAACCGTGGCCGTAGGTAAGCTGTAAAGAATATTCCACAGTGCCAAAGTATATTAGGGAGTAAACTCCTCCCGTATACGAAACACGGGCACATGCTTCGATCAGATCTAGGTGGGGGAGGGGGGGTGGATATCCGTACTCCAACCAATCAGATGCAAGACTTACTGGATTTCCAGTTACCCACCGATATGAATAATTTATGGGCAAGCAAGCGACCTAATACTTTATCCACGGAAGGAATCATAAAGTTTTCCAGCTCGATATAACACGCCTGTCATGTGCTAGGCAGCTAGGCTGAGTTAAAAAAAAAAATAAAAAGAATTTTAACATTTTACATGCAAAGATCACGTACAGCGAGGCTCAGTATAGTGGCATCTTCTGTTAATAATCGTGAATAGTCTTACAGGGGAAAACAAATCGTGAACCAGCTGAGACCTTAATAATGTGATGGACTACATCTTCCGAACGTTGTGGTTGAAGTACCAGAAACAATTATTAATTTTAGTGTACTAGAAGGTATTTGTACACAGTCTGAACTAAATAAACTAACTGATTCTAAACCTTAAATTTAAATTTCCGTACCAATATTATCGTGTAACTTTTACTGAGAAATTCTTCGTATTATCAAACACCTTTATAAATATGCAATAATATAACTTATGCATTTTTTTCTTTGTTACGTAACAAGAATCATATTTGTAATTAGTCTAGAAAAATGTATGTAATGGTAATAAATAATTTTAAATTGCGAAGTAGATATTACAAATTATTACATTGTGTTATCAGTATTTAACTTATAATAAACCAAAATATCTACTAATGACATGCTCTTGAACTAATGGTGTTGGTGGAGGGGTGAGGGGGGTGGGAGGGGTATTTACTTTTACTTGTAGACTTTTTTTCGAGCGTAAAAAGTCCACGTTTTTATTACTGTACTTTGCAAGGAAAGATGGGATTATGAGTTTTTTCGATAATGAGACTTTGTATATTTCCCCTGCTCAACAATTCCCAACAGACTGCATAAATAGTTTGAAGTAAATGTGCGACAATATCTGTCCTTCCCGAAGCAAACGTGATCCCGTGCAAGATGCCGAACGACTTTTAATGTCGTTCTGAAGTGCAGTAAGTTCCCAAATAACTAACCTCAGTTCTTTCCAAGAGGTAACTTATTTCAATGCTTTTCCAAGAAAATACAATTTCTATATAAATATCAAAATTAACGAACGCAAGGAAAGTGTGTGGTTAAGAACCTGAGGTTCAAATACAAGAGGTGTTAGTTCGAGATTCGGTGCTGAGAAGGGTTTTAATATTCCGTGAATTGTAATTCAGAAAATTATATTACGCTTCTCTCTCATTTATTCATAACAGTTGTTTTCAAGAGCACAGAAAAATAATTATATTCCCACTTCTCAATAACGTAAGTTTAAGCACAAGTCTAGGGTTTGTGAAATTACAAATATGCGTTTTTTTGATACAACAAGAAAGCATTTTGTAAGTCTACAAATTATTGTCTTGGTAACAAGTTTTGCAACGATTTCTCTTGTAAAAGTACAATCATTTACAGTGTCTTAACGATGCGCGAAAACATTACCTGGTTCAAACAATTTTATTTAACTACTGCACATTCTTCCGAATGCGATTATGACGTCGATTGCCCCGCTCTACCACAACTTTTTAGTACGAACTTAACATCACAAGCTGAAGCACCTTCGGAACATAAATTCCCGCATTCGAATTCTGGGAAAGCCTTCGACAGTGTGTTTTTTTTAGAGGTTATCTTAGTATAGCATATATGTCGTTCCGAAATCAGCATTTTGACACAAAACATGGACGTTTTAAAGAAGTAATTAATTAGAACAAAATACTCACATACGCGTATGCCACTATGAGAGATGAAGCTATGGCTGACGACTGGTAGGCAGCCACCGTGGAATAATGATCTCTGCTGTCAACTTTTGGAGTAAAGAGATTTGGGTGGCTCTGAACATCGAATGAAAGGGCGGGGCAAACGGGAGATCCCCTAGAAAACCCACCGACCATGGGCGGCGGGTTTTGTTTAAGTGACGGCTGACTGAAGTGGCAAATTAAATATTATTTTTACTGAATGTAGTCAAATAATTACGTGAAATAAACATATTTACTATAATTTACTTTTTATATTGCGCAATTTACAGTAATTTAACAAAGTGAAAAGGTTCCCGTATGTAGCTAGGTTTGAACTCTCAAACCAAATTCTACTTGGACCAGGGGCATCATCCACCACAATTCCCTCTTGCAAAAATATCTGTAGTGAACCAGCCGGGGATTGAACACGGTTCACCTTGGTGGGAGGCGAGTAGTATAAGCGCTCAACCACCGTCGTGCCCCCTAAACTCTTGGAAAATACTACATTTAGCCTACGTGTTTACTTCCTAAGATTATGTATCTTATGTCTGCGAGGCGATATGTGTGGATAAAGCCACACTACGCTAATCATATTCATACCTGTAGAATAAATACACCCAGTTTTTACTTCTGCGCACTGTGTATTGAGCTAACAAGGTGATAGAATGGTCTCTTCATTAGTTTAGATCTTTTTAAAATAAAAACCGAGAATTTACAATGCATTTATATAGGTTATTATAAGCCAAGAACGACTTGGCATTATAAAAAATTCTAGCCTTTTGAACGACTGTAATTATTATTTGGAGTGATCAGGCTTACAAATGAAGTATACTTTAGAGTTTATAGATTGAAACCTTTCCCTGTAAGTCCTTAAGATTAATGTCATACGATTGAAAGTTTATCGCCAACTATAAGTCAAATTAACAACAGGTTTGAAATGCTACCACATTTTTTATTTTACTAATTGCTACCAACAACCCTTGCTGGTAGGTTTCAGTTAACTCCTTGGATATTACGTATATAGCATAATTTATTTTGAGTTTTTTTCAATGGAACACCAAATAATACTAGTAAGTTAAGAGACGTTAATGAAAAACACTGAGAACTATTAATTTTCAACACTGGCGCCATAAATTCGGGAGACAAATTTTTTGTTCGTCATAGAAAGTAGCAACTTCGCTTTGTTCTGGAATTCTTCGAGGGTCTCGTGCTCTGATTGGTCATAATCCTAGGACGTCAGATTTGTATCCGACGTCCTTCCGCTAGTTTCACAACCCAATCACATCCACGTAGACGCCAGTTTGGGGAGTCCAAAGAGGGGACGTTTTTTTCTCCTCGATATTGAAGCCAGTAACAGCGTAGGCTTTTATAGGCCAGTGTTTAGTTTAATTTTTGTCAGCTTTATCAAATTTTGCCGAGCGTGTGGTTTATCCTGCGCGCGGATGATTTCAAAGAGGACGCGTGTGGTTGACATTTCGCGAGTTTGTCGATTGCTCTTTAGCGGCGCGGATTTCGCACACAACAATCGAGTTCCTCTCTGACGTGGTGGTCGCCGGGGTTCATTTTCAAGCTTGCGCTCAAACGTCCGCTGGTGTAATTCCTGCGTGACTCGGTTTGTTCACATCAGTCTCTATGCCAAAGTCGTAAAATCAAATCTGAAGAAAGGTGTTGATTTGCAGTGTAAAAGTTAGTCACAACAAACATAAGTTTCCATTTGCTGTTTACACATTTATATCGAGTTTTACTCTATCTGGATAATATTGTGTTGTACTGTCAAAGCAAGAATGTGATTTAGTCCTCTAAACCACTCTTACAAATCCCTAAGCAAATAAAAAAAAATCAGACTTAAGTTAAGTATAGATGAAACATCGCTCACTCATATTTTAGACTAAGAAGAAAAAATATAACATAATCCGTGCGCAGATACAAAAATCGCACGACAAAAATGTTCAGTAAACTGCTATTACTATCTAAACACTTATGAGCTAGTTCAAATAAAATATTTCTGAGGCTATGATTGGCTCCACTGCCATGATACGCTGTTCCATGCAGATCTAACAACAGCAGTTGTTAAGCCAAAGTATAAAACATTCCTATGCGGAGGAATATCAGTTTTATCTGCAGTGTGACGAGTAATCTGATGTGATAAGACAGAAATTAAGTCCGCGGGGCGAGGTAGAGAGAAATATTGATTCGCAGCTCTTTAAATAAGATTACTAAGGCGTGTTTTTACGCCAACTGTTTAAATAAAGCCACGAGAAATATATTTAGTAAAAGATTATTTATTCACATGTTTTCAAAATTATCAAAATAATATAACTGGTGGAAGAGATAAAATATCATTACCCTCATAAGTAAACTTCGTAATTCCATTTTTTTACGCTGTTATAACAGAAAAAAATTGATCGACTACGATAGTTCTTATCTCCAGGAATGTTTAAAACTAATATAAAAAAAAACAGAAAACTTGTAACTCCACTATGAGATTTAAAACAGCGAAAAACTAGTTTTTCGCTGTTTTAAATCTCATAATGAAAATAAAAATCTCAAATGAAAATACTAATATTTTCATTACTTATTAGTAATACAATGCTATTTTCTAATCTCGGTTAAATAATATTTTTGGTCTAAATTACCAACAACTTTTTTTGTTTCGAAAATAATACGATTGTCTTTGAAATCTAATTGATTATTTTTCGTCTCTGCCATAGACTACCCCTTCTTCAGAGTCTCGAGGTTTTCTCACGAGGGTAACAGTAAGTTGTTTCTGAATCAACACGTGGCACTAGTCGTTGTCCACGGAAAAGGGGATTGTGATGCTTGGTGGAAGAACAAGCAATGAGCCGAAAGAAGAAAATAATAAAAGTGTTAAAAATAGTTCAGCCAACTGCTAAACAAACTACAGTTCTCCATGCCACTAGTCGCAGAGTCGAACACTACGGAAATATATACTTGGAAATGGCAACAGCTGCGCAATTTTACAAGCGCATTTTTTAATCGTCCACGACGAGGTAAATGTTTTAGCATTTGCTAACCAAAACATACTACCGATCTGTAAAGTATTACTTTTCAGATTTGCATTATTTTCATTTTAATAATATAAGTGACAATAGTTTTTTTTTATCAACGGAACTTTCCGTGAGCATGATATAATTTCCAAGAGTAATAAGTTAGTAGGTTTTTTAGTTTATCGAATACGTCAGGAGTCAATTATAAAATTGCGCTGTTTTGGATTTCATACCACCGATTTCTATGCTTCATTGGTTGTAGTGATCTATCTTAGAATATATTAGTTCAGGTGAGGTGACAGTTTCGTAACCGCTCGGTTACAAAATTTCTGACACTGTCTGTTGTATGTGTGGAAATCTCTAAGTGTAACTGATATCGCTACTCAAATTTCAGGTAGTACAAGCATAGAACATTTTGAACTGTTGCTCTTACCCCCTCCTCTCCTTATTCTCCCGTACTTCCAGGGCGATGAAGTTTACCATTCGCACTCTCTTATTTACATAGCACATCATTTACTTTTGTTTTAAGAAAATTTTCTCTGAGTGATGATTAAAGTTTTGCATTGATAAACATCTATTAAAACGCTAACAACAATCATATTGTCCACTGTAGGCCCGTGTAAATATATAAGCCTGAAAACACATTGTTGTGCAGATCTAAATGAAAATTATCATTTGTAAAAATGGCAAATGCATCTTATGATTACATGGGCTGACTTGCTCACAGGCGAGTTAAGAGGTGCAAAATCGCTCGTATGTATTGTTACGCAAACTATTTTGAACAAAATACTCAAATCTATATTACGAAATTTTAATGCGCGCTTTCTTGCCGTACTTTGAAAACATCCTCTCTATCTTACTGTCCGTGCAAATATTTATGTCCGAAAACATTTGAAAATAACCCGTACCTCAAAATTTCGAAAAGGCTTGTATACGGATATTTTTGGCCTATGTCGTAAATTTTTACAGGTTCTGTTACCAAGGCAAAGAATGTATTTGTAAAACTTTTATAAAAAGCATACATTTCGTCTCTTCCAATCCCGGTAACAATTTTTGCTAGGTATTTTTGTCTATATTTCTCACAAATACAAAACAAGATTACTGCCGGATATAACTGGAACCAGTTTGCAAACCCGTTAGAAGATAATCCACCTCTACTAAAATAGGAAAATAACGTTTATACTTCATTAATCAATTCGTTTTTTACGTATATTCATGCGACTTCGCCAACGCCCTAATAATTTAATGTGAACAATCTCACCAACAGCAGACATTTGCATTGTGTCTCAGGATTCGAGGTCCCGCTTACAAAAAGCTTGGCAGTCGAAGTTCCTTACAATGAAACGGTGGGTGAATAGCAAAATTATGAGGGAATATTTAAACCTTGATGAGGTTATACATTTTATTTCCTTTCACGAGAACTTCAGAAAAATCAACATCAGTGTAAGATGCCGGGATGGAACCGATATTCTCTCGAATAACAGAGACACATACTACTATACGATCTTGCACGTTCGAAACCTCTATGAAATTCCTGTATGTTTTGCGCGTCCGATACGTACCTCAGATTTGAATCATTACAGTGGCCAGGAGACCTTTCATGTTCGAGGCGTGGCTGTTAAGCCGCGGGACTGACGAGAAAAAAATATGGCTTTGTAACAAAATATTACCACGTACCTTCAATATCTTCCAGCATTCTGTCCTCCTCAGTCTACACCTTGCTGCACATGTGTCTTCAACTGTTTGAAGATCTGCAGCTCATCAACTATCACCCTCTTCTGCGAGTGTTACGTTCCTTTCGCCTCTTCGTCAGACTGAGAATGTGTTCGTTTCAAAACGCTTCCCACTTTGTGGAACAAGTAATAGTCGCATGGTGCCATACCTGGTGAGCATCGGGGGTGTCGGATCAAGAGGATGTTTGTCTGCTAAAAACTACTTCACGAAGAGGAATTTGTGAGAGGGTGCATCGTTCTGATGCAGAATCAATGAGTTGTTCTTCCTAACATCCGGTCCTTTCTTTCTCGCCCACTCTCTCAGCTTAGTCAAGGCCGCAGCTCCTTAAGGCATTTTCAGATTCACGCACTGCTCGATATTTACTCTAAACATGATCTCGGCAAAAAACACAACAGTGTCCTCTTCCATCAGATTCGTTACATTAAGGAAGTTATCAAGGGCATAGGGGCTATCCTGAAAAACAACTGCAAGTTAAATATTAAAAATTGAGTTGTTAGATTTTGTTAAATAATAATAGGTAATTTCTAATGACCATTGATTTTGTTTGATCATTTTTTAGGCCACGGGTTTTTGCAGGTTGACATACTTGATCCTGTTAGTCCTTGCTGTGTTATTTTTTGTAATATTTGTTTATACTCAAAATTCCTGAGCTCATTTCATTTTTGCCGAATTCTAGTTAAGTTTCGTTGTTAGCTCGTGGTATTTGGGCACATTTCAACATCGTTGGTCATTTTCGGCCTCGTTGGCTGTTCGGCAACATTTTGTGCAGTTTTGTCACATTCAATCATGCTCGATAACCTGACTGTGTTCGACCTTGCTAAGTGACACTAGAGCATTACATTTCATATTTAGTCATATTTCGCCTTGTTCAGCTGCACATTTTATTCTACCTAGCCACATTTCGTATCCTGTGATTAGGTTTGCTGATATTTGGTAACATTCTGATACACGCGGTCACCACAGGTCACATTTACTCGGTTTTTATTTACACTTGGTCAAGTTAGACGACGCGCAATCAATTTGCCATATTTGGTCGTGTCATGTCACATTCAGCTACTTTCATCACCATTTGATACTGTTTGACATATTTGACAATCATTTGACAGTTATGATCCAGTTTGGTTACTAACGATATTATTTTGACACAAATACTTTTGCTGTATTTGACCGTATACAAAATTTCGGTGTATTTATCTCGAGCACTAGTGAACGAAATACAAGATACGCAAGTCGTATGTCGTACGTATATCCAGACATGACAGTGAATACCACACAGTGACACTGATTCCCTGTACATTCCACTGATTAACAAAACAGTAGCAGCACTCAACTGACTATCAGTGACTAGTATTTCACTGGTTCACTGGCCAATGTTACCGATTCGGGTTCAGAGTGTAAATGTAAGCGTTTAAAAGATACCTAAGGTCAACGGGAACAAAAGCACCCAGACAACCGCACGATTGCGTCTCTTACGTTCTTGAGGAAACGAGGCAAATAACAATCTACTGCCATCTGTTCCCGAGAACGTTCGTATAACTTCGTTTACTGGATCTTTTCCTTCGCAGATTACCTCCGACATGGACGGTGGTGTTATCCAACTTCCCTCTCCAGCTAATAATTTTTTTCTTCTCTCCCGAAACTCACCCTGCAGCACTTCGCGAAGTTTTAAGTTGATTTTTTTTTCCTCCCCCGCGGAGGATGCTGTTGCGCTAAGCTTCGAGAGCCATTCTTTGTTTACCGAGCCGATGTTTTCTTCTTGCGGGCGCGGCGTAATCCGGCGAGGAAGACTCTCTGGCGAATAGCAACGCCGGGAACATCTTCAAAAGATGAACCCGCGGGAGAGTTTGCGTGTTTACCTGCCGGCCCGCCGAGTTCTGGCGCCCGACAGTGCAGCCCAGAAACTTTCCAACCTCTTCTGAATTCATCTCCTTACGGCTACACTCTAGAAAAATTTCGTTTGTAACATCTGTGTTTGCGCGCGAAACGCACATCTCAGTAAATAAACTGTCTGGTATTATGATTTTTTTTCCAGGAGAGATAAAACGGCTTTCTTGTGCAGTTTCCTCAGGAGAAAGGAATAAAGTGCACAGGTGCCTGTAGTTTATTCCATGGGGTTACATCCCGAGAAACAGCATTCTACTGTTGCAGATCTATTTTGCGAAAAATTCAGAGGAGTGAACAGCAGTGGAGAGATTTGCGCACCTCTTGACATCGAGGTCTTGAGAGCCGATGCGGGTGAAGCGAGGCGAGTATGGAGCAGCTCCAGAATGCGAGAAAGGGGGAAACGGGAGATCCCCGAGAAAACCCGCCGATCACCCAGCGGCATCGTCCGGCACGATTCCCACATAGGAAAAACCGGGAGCGACCCCGCCGGGAATCGAGCCCGGTTCGCCTACGTGGGAGGCGAGTAGTCTAACCACTACACTTCCGCGGCCCCTGCGAGAAATTAGGTTTCCAGGGAGTTCATATCGCAGACGCTTGTAAGGGCCTGTCGCAATGCTTCATTTAGGCCAGACCTGATCTTGAGGCGTTTATGAAAGTTTTCACTAGTTATTTCTCTTACGAAGAAATGTTAAGTTTGCATGCATAATATAGCAGCCCATATACTTTCCAGTATTCTGAAGGTTATTTTTTTTAATGATTAGCGAAATGAAACACCGCGTATCGCGATTCAAGGGCGACTGAACGACCATAGCTTTATTACTAATGACATAGAGAAAACAACAGGATGACATAGAGAAAACAGTAGGTGGCGTTAGTTGTTACAGTTTTGATACAAATCATAACAATTTTGTCCAGTATTGTGAAGGTCATTTTGCCCAGTATTGTGAAGGTTATTTTGTCCAGTATTCTGAAGGTTATTTTGTCCAGCATTTATAAACAAAAGCTTGGAGACTAGATGCCAAATCATTTTCATGTGGTACTTAAAGGAAATTGATGAAAAAGATTTATTTACGTTAAAATTTTACTTAAATATTTTAAACAACTTATGAAATCAAATATTGTTAATGGAGTATTATATAAGTATAATCAACTTTGGGAACTCTTTTTGGTAGTTTTAAATTATACACACTGACTTGCAATCGTTCAGTAAAGTTGGCAACGACGGAGCAAGAGCAGTTCCACTTTTTAACGTTTAATTAAATGCGGGCATTTGAAAGTAACATCCCTTGAGGCAACGCATTGGTATTATTGCGGAAGTAAAAACCATCTTCGATCCCTCTGCTGACTAAGTTCAGTGCGTAAACGAATATAGCACTATTTGGTTATGACCTCGGGAGATTAGAACACGCAAGTAACGGCAGTGATACCTAACTAAAAAAAAAAAATCATAAACACCAACCAATCTTCACTATACAACTTCTAGGTTTCTATTTGATTAGCAGTTGCAGTGAACCTCAGAGCAGTTGGTATGAATACTATAGTCTACTCGTGGTCTTTTCACACTTTTCGAATAAAACGTTTGAAAATTCACCCCGTGCATGACGTGATTGGTTGTTTTCTTAATATGCCGCGTATCACAAGTGTTTTATACTTTTATTGACATCAAACTACCCTATTGTTTTAAGAAATTGATATTTTATACAAGTATTACCTATAAATTATTACATTTAATTTATAACTAGTATGATTAAAAAATAGCGAGAAGAAATGTGTATTGGTAATGCCTAGTAAGAAATAGTTATAATGAAAAATTGTATTACATTGTGTGCTCACGAATTTGGTCCTCTGTCCCTTTGGTGTAGTTTTCTAGACTCGGTTAAGCTTTGTTTGCATGCGGCGGAGAAATACCCCGGAAGTAGAACTTCAGCAGGGCTTCTGAAAAGTTGGAAGTAACCGTAAATGGACTGCAGGTGAAAATCGCATGGAGACTTTGGCGTTTACAAGCGGCGGAAGTTTACTCATCGAGGTTCCAATGATAAGTATGAAAAACTATCAAGAGCGTCCAATCAGGAACAAATAGCTTGTCCTGTATCTCAAGTGGGTGAAACTTGGAATTTCTCAGTTAATAGTAAAATCAAACTACGGCTTCGTCCTTACCGGTTAATATTTATTTCAAGCCCTCTTGTAGGGGAGGTGAAGGGCGTATGTGGGAAGTGCGAACACCGGACCTTTAGCACTTTAGGAACTAAAACGAGGGNGCTCGGAATACATTCTATTAAAATAGTTTTCTATTTTGAAAAACAAAACATGCTCGGTCACTGTTTCATTAATAATGTTTATCACTATATTACAATAAAAGTATAGCCCAAAAGAAAACTTCCGAAGAAAATGAAATGAAATTTAGATTGTCTTCAACAAAATGGATTGTAAATCTCACTACGTACATACCCAAGGCCACGAAAATCGGGACTCTGTAAATTCGGCATTTCACTGGATATCGGCCAGCCAGTAACCAAAGCTGTATTTTAGTCAAAGAGGAAATAAATACCCAGACACGAAATTGCGTGGCGGTACCTTTGATGTGGGCTTACCAATACACTGACTGGCTGAGCGAAGCTTTGGGCGCTGGCCTTATGTATGATTGGCTACTGCGTGGTGCTAAATACTCCCTAGTGGCTGTGCTGCCTCGCGGCAAGAAGGATACCAGGCGCTGATTGGCTACCCGGTGTTCCGTCAAGTTGCTGGCTGGTGACGCCATTTTGGTGGCGTGTGCGATTGGAGCGCTATGTACAAGCTGCCATTGTTACACCTGTGTACTCTGCAGTTAATAATAAGCAAGGATTGATTAAAATGAGTTAAGTAATGGCTACATGTGTGTGACTATATTGAGTATTGGTAGGGCCAGTGACTTTTCGCGTAAAAATCGGAGCACACAGTAGACTTCAATACTGTTTAAACACCTCAGCTGTTGTTATACCTCCATTGGCTGCTGGTGCTGTGTCCGTCTTCGACCAAGCCACTCGGGACTAAGTAACTCCGACACTGAACCTTCGTGATTCGTGCGCAAACTGTTAACACGAGCCAGAACATTTTTTAGCCAATCAAAGAAGCTGGACGACCCTACAGTGCTTTTGACTGTATCTTGTCTTGAAATCTTTTCGCGAAATATCACTGCCCCTAAGTATTGGAAGTGGACGATTAGGGCGTGCATGCCATCTTACAAATGCCTGATTTCTAGCCTCCAGAACTGTCGAAAACACATGGCTCAACAAAGAGTAGCTCATTCTTTACATAAATACGAGAATTGAAACGTCAGCACACTTCCTGTAATTGAGTTCTTCATGCGAAGATATTCTCGTGTTATGATGTATATATATAAAGCCGCGAGTGTGTAAAAAAGAAAGTAAATCTAAACATGGATACACGTCAATAGCAATTTGATTTTGACATTTGGTAGGTAAATTAAGGGGCAATGTTGGAGAAAATACGTTGGAGACGAAAATCAGTGAAACCCGTATTTAGTCTTTCGGTATTTGGGATGCTCAGATGCACAATCATGCTGTGGTCACAGAGCACTTAACATTACAGAGCTGAAACAGCCGCTTCTACTGCGAACTTAAGAAGCACACGCCAGCAAAATGGCGTCAGTGGCCAGCAACATGTTGGAACGCCGTTCGCCAATCAGGACCCAGTAACCTACTTGCCAGTGAACAGCCAAACCATTAGGGAACATTAGTTTTATGCAGTACTTTGGGTTGCTGTTACGGTCATAAAAAAATGCTTGGATTTATTTCGGGACAACCTAGAATTGAAAAATTTCTAAGTTTATGTCTCTTTCGTAATTGTTCCGTCCGTTGTTCGACACCTGAAGGACTCGCAGCCAACTAATTAACGAAGTACAGGCTCAACCATCGCCCTCCACTGTAGTAGCAAACAACCAACGGGTTGTTGACATCTGCTCGATTGTACAAAATACTGCGAATTATAACCTACAGATGATTGAAATCGCGAATTTTTCACGCCTCTTATGGTGGCGCTTGGAAACGTCACCGGTTACCGCGGTGTCATATTTACCTACACTCTAAAAATTATTTGAAAATTTAACACATCGATGTAAATGTGTATTGGGAAAGCGCGTATGGTAAAGTTTTTCCTCATACAACCGTGCTAGCATTCCTACATTGGTTCAGGAAAGAGTTAAATGCATAGGAAAGTTCTCAGTTATAGTTGCTCAACACCCCCTACATTTGCAGTGAGAGATGTGGTAACATTTCCATACAATATATAGGTGAAAAACTTCCAATGCAATTGAGGAAGTTAGCCAGTAAGTTTTTCACTGCGATGGTCTATTCGCCGTATCTTCACACTTTCTGATTAAAACCTTTTAAAAAATAACAGCATGCATGACAGATTTGGTTATCTCATAAATAAATCATGCATCACTAACGCTTTATACTTATATCAACATAAAATTTTTTTTTTTGCTTAACAGAACTTTTACTTACATATTATTTAAAAATTATAATATTTCGTTTATAATTTTTGTAAATAAAAGTAGGTAGAAAAAAGCTGTGTTGGTAATGCCTAGTAAGTAGAGACTTAAAAATTCGCGAGTTCAATGACCTGTAGGCTACACTCTATTTTCGTATGCAAAATCATGCAGATATCACTGTTCATTGGTTGCTTGTTGTATTAGCGGAAGACGGTGATTCGGTCTGCATTTTACTGTGTATTAATTATTGGCTCAGAGTTGTACAGGAGGTGTAATTTAACGGGTAGACCAATAGCAGCAATACAAACGTTCGGGGTTTTGAATTCTAGCTTGTCCCGAAATGAAAACGTGAATTTTTCAGTTCTCTACAAGTAAGAAATGGTTCTAATGCAAAACGTTATTTAAGTGAGTGCACGTGAAAGCGGTCCGCTGTCCCCTTCAGTGTAACTTTTTAGACTCAGTTATAGCTTTGTTCGCGTGAGGTGAAGAGGAATAGTCTGAACGTAGAACTTCAACAGGGCCTCGCAAAAGTTGGATCACCGCGAAAGGACTGCATCGGTCGCGGCAACCGAGGGACGCCTCTCGAGGCACATTGGTAGAGACCTGAAAAACATCGCAGATTCATTTCGGGACCAGTTAGAATTCGAAACACGCGTGATAATTAAACTTCAGCCATTGGTCCGCACAGTGTTTGACACCTCCTGGAGAAGGCCGGCCTGATCGTCACCTCCTACTGTGACAGCAGACAGACAACCAATGTGCAGTTGCCATCGGCATATTTGCACGTAAGACTGGAGAGTCTAGCCTGCAGGTCATTGAACTCGCGAATTTTTCTGGTCTCTAGACGTCAGTCACCCGCTAACAAGGGGTCGTGTAAGAGCGGCGAGGAGGGAGTGTGAATTGGTGTACGGTCGTGTGAAGGGGGTTGGCGGGTCAGGGAGATTATCGCGTTCCGCGCAGCGATCGGCCGGCAACGAGGTCGCCCGTCGACGACCATCACCGGGCCCGGGGTAATCACCGGAGCGGAAGGACTCGATGCGCTGCCCTGCCTGCTGAGGACGCGGTTCTGTCGGCCTGGGTTGCGGTGCACGCCGTTCGCTCGCCGTAATCTCAATACATCCCGCGTCGAGACCCCCACTTGTTTGTTGTCTGCTCAAGAAGGCGTTTGTTTTCATGTTCGACCGGGCCGCTCAGAATTCGGCACCATTGGCACGACTCCTGCGTGATTCGTGCGCAGACAGTTAACGGGTGGCAGAGAGTAATTCGGCCAATCAAGATACGTAAACAACCCTACGGTGTTTTTAAATATAACTTGTCTTGAAACGTTTTCGTGAAATTTCACTACCCCTAAACAAGCAGAACTCTTTGAAAAGTAATGCAAAGATTTACGTTCCTTATAAAAGAAGATTGCGCTTATTTGGTAACATTGCTAGGATTTACTTATTGCAATGTTTTAAAAATCAAGTAACAAGAGTCTATTTTTCAGTGTAGTACTGTTTTAAATGATTCATAAAGCATAATTTGGGGGAAATCATAATCGAGTAAGACCATCATAATAATAATTACTGTCATTATATGTAATAAAACATTATTTTCAGTAATAAGAAACCATAACTTTCAGGGCTGAAACGAAAGTGCTTAAATATTTTTATATTATGATAGTCTTTCTTGATAAATTTTTCCTTCCATAATGTCCTTTTTCAAATGACCAGAATGGAAAGACAATTGAATTTTAATTAAAAAATATACTACATTCATTATATATTTTAAACATTCAAATAACAAAATTAAAGCAAAATACTTTAAGTGGTTACAAAATATAAGTATTCTTCTTTCATATGCAATATAAATAGTACTTTTTTGACAATCTTGTTTACGTCGGATAGTAGATACGTACACAGATGCGAAATGGCGCGACGGTTCGTTTGATACTTCCAAACGTCACCCTATGATTGGATGCGCAAGGCTCTAGGAACGAGCCCTGATTCTGATTGGCTACTGAATAATGCGAAAAGTTCCTTATTGGCTGGGCTGCAGTATGGCGAGTAAGTTACCAGGCGCTGATTGGCGAACGGCGTTCCAACTTTTTGCTTGCCAGAACCTCCATTTTCCTGCCTCGTGCGGCTATATTTCGCACTACACATGCATGGCTATGCTAGCATTGTATTCATAAGTACTCTGTGGTTGCGTGTGTATTAATTTCTAATGAGTTCTGCATTTTATACAGTCGGGTGCACACAGAGCGAAAGGTTTGTTTTAGCCAACAAAATACTTGTTTGTGAAGTATAAAGGCCATATATANTACATATATACACACACTGAAGAGCCAAAAACACTGGTACACCTGCCTAATATCGTGTAGGGCCCCCGCGAGCACTCAGAAGTCCCGCAAGACGACGTGGCATTGACTCGACTAATGTCTGAAGGTATGAAGGAGGCTTTGGAATCTGCGCCAATTAGAGAAAGGGTTGCAAGTCTGTCCCATTTAATGATTCCCGTCAGTTGTCGTTTGTCACGTTCGTTCACGATCTTTTTCCGGTTGCAGCGATGTCGAAGATTTGATGTTTTACCGGATTCCCGATATTCACGGCACACTCGTGAAATGGTCGTACGTGAAAATTCAAATTGTATCGCTACCTCGGAGATGCTATGTCCCATCTCTAGTGCCCCGACTATACAAGCACGTTCAAACTAACTTAAATCTTGATAAGCTGTCATTGTAGCAGCAGTAAACGATCTAGCAACTTTGCCAGACGCTTGTTGTCTTATATAGGCGCTGCCGACCGCATCGCGTTACTCTGATTGGTTCCATACCTCTGTTATTTGCCTACGCACATCTCTACCAGTTTTTTTGTTTGTCCAATGTATAAAGCCATATATATATATAATATTTTTTGAGTAAACCAAACTTGAACAGAGACAAAAATTGTTTTGTTCATCCAAAAAAATATACGCTCAAATAAAAAAAAAATCTTACTTGATTTGAACAAAAATTGTTGGAAAAATATTTAGTTTAATCAATTGCATTTATATGCTTTGTTGCCCAATTGATTTCATTTCATTTGAAAGTATAGCTCAAGAGTTTGTTTATACTTTTTGTGACAATTAGAATTCTAACAGTGTTTCTTAATCCGTGGTATTGAACCTTAACAATTTTACAAGCATCCAAATAAAACAAGTTCAAGATGCAATTAAATTGTAGAGCTGGAAAACTTGAAACCTCTATTTACGTACATTACTCTATATTTGAAACGTATGAATTGAAAAACATTTATTATTTTATTTAATAGCTACTTTGCTGAAGTTGCTAGAGCGTAGCGTTACGTCACAAACAATCTTGGTTCGAAAGTCGGTTATGCTTTAATTTTTTTTTTATAACAGCAGGAACTGTTTAATGTACGTATAGCCGCACAAATGCTTTCTTGCACTGACTAAATCTTACAGTTTGGAGCAACTAAATGACAATTGAATAAATTGGTTTCAACAGCAAAATATGTATTTGCCCCTATACAAACAATTAATTTGATTGTACCTAATAACTACGGGCAGTGATATTTCGCGAAAATATTTCGAGACAAGATGCAGTCCAAAGCACTGTTGGGTCGTCCAGCTTCTTTTATTGACTAAAAAATGTTCTGGCCCGTGTTAACCGTTTGCGCACGAATCACGAAGGTCCAGTGTCGGAGTTACTTAGTCCTGAGTGGCTTGGTCAAAGACGGACACGGCACCAGCAGCCAATGGAGGTATAACAACAGCTGAGGTGTGTATATAGTATTGAAGTTAACTGTGTGCTCCGGTTTTTACGCGAAAAGTCACTGGCCCTAGTAATAACAAACTTTGTTTTATTCAACAAGATCTTTTTCTCAGCTGTAGTGCACCATTGTAAGTCCTTCTGTTTCTACGGCAAGAGCGCCTTGATAAGTTTCTTCTTTCCTTTCACAGCGTTTCGTTCCGCTACTTATAAAAAAAAATCAAAACCGTCGCAAATTTTAATGACTGGGAAGGGAAACCTAATTTTTGCGATAATCGTTGCACAGAGCTACGTTTGAATATCCTAAGTGCCTACCTACGATTTTATTTTGTAATTTGGCCAAAAAGTTTTTATTTCTTATTTTTGGCACTTGATAGGGCCAATATGAACTATGTTACTGATGTAATAAATAGAGACCTGAAAAAAATCGCGGATTCATTTTGGGACAAGCTAGGATTCAAAACACGTGCGTTTATATAAATTTAGCCGTTGGTCCAAGCGGTGTTTAACACCTCCAGGAGAACGGTGTCCAATTGTCGCCTTCCACTGTGACAGCAGACAACCAATGTGCAGTTGATATTGGAATATATGTTTATAAAACTGTAGAGTCAAGCCCGCAGGCCATTGATCTCGCGAATTTTTCAGGTCTCTAGTAATAAACGTCTGTGTTTCGCGGAAGGTGCCCGAAGTGCACAGCAAAAACCATAAAAAACGGAACACGTATCCGAGGTGAAATATTTAAAAATACAGATTTACAGGAAATATTTTCGTGAAAATCCTGAGTGTCTAATATAGAATAGAGTCATGCGGTGAAGGCAAAATTTGGGCTGTGCATTTTATTGCTAGTGTTATTGCCACATATCCTCGCGATACATGTGAAGTAGGGTTCGAACCATTTGCGGAAGTATAATATTTCTACGGTTAATTGAGCAATTTTCAAATAAACCTTTGTAAAATATTGCTGCCACTAACTGCGTATAATTTAGCACGGGCGCACTGATTGACGTTCGCCGAGTGAAGTTAGTAAGGGTGGAGGGAAAGTAGTTCCATATCTTAACGTTGAATTGAACGTGCCAGGTCAATAGCACGTGAAAACTTATGGTTTTTTTTGCGTTTCTTTTTTGAATTCATGCAAGTGTAAGTTTAAGCAAACATGAAAAATATTTATTTTTCTAATTATTTCACAGTTTCACCTGACCGACGCATGAATAAAGTTATAAGGCCGATTGCAATCTAAATTTTTTTACATTGTGGGAGAATACACAATGTGCATTCAATTATATCTTAAGCAGTGCTTTGAAAAGTGCTCAGTTTACCGAGACCAGCCTAATAATATAAACGTTGGAGGTTTGAAGCCTAACTCGTCCCCAAATTAATGGGCGAATTTTTGATATCCCGACTAATGACTATAATCCATTCACGGTTACTTCACACTTTTCTGAAGCCCTGCTTAAGTTCTACTTCCAGGATATTCCTCCGCCTCATGCAAGCTAAGGTAAACTAGGTCTAGGAAATTACCCCAAAGGACAACGCACCGAATTCGTGCGCACTCAGTTGTAATGATATTTTGTATGAGAACTATTTCTGAATAGGCGCTACCAACACACATGTTTTCTCACTGTGTTTATTCACATTTAATATAGATGAAATATTATAATTTATAATTAAAACACAAGTAAAACTTTAATTTAACGAGAAATAAGATACTTTCTTGTTAACAGAGGTATAAAACGCTTGCGATACATGGCATATTTAGGAGATAACTAAACACATCAAACATGGGGTGATTTTTCATAGGTTTGATTCAAAAAGTGTGAAGAAACCGCGAATAGACTATAGTAACAAATGACACTCCGAAGATTTTAGGAACACGAATGTGTATAATTTATTCCACCCACAGCCTGCAAAACAGCAAAAAAAGGCACTTGCCATAAATTATTTAAATTAACACTTAAAGTTATACGCTGATATATAGTAACACTTTTAGCAATTTACTGCTTGAATTTATTTATACAGGCCAGTTAGCCGTGATATTAGGAAATAGGATGTGGTTGGTAAAGAGACAGATACTCGCTACTATTAATTTTAGTTTTAAACCTTCCTTTTATTTTATTCTTCCTAACCAGTAATGCCATCTATGTTTTCTACGTTTATACGTTTCGAAAATAATTAATGTATTTCGGCAGACTCGACCACAGCACCGCTGATGTGTGGAAGGAGAAAAGAAACTTGAGACGCTGTAAACGAGAGAAATTACTCACGACATTCATACCGTCCTCTTGAAGCACTACTAGATGAACGTGGCTGTTCGCACCAGCATTTACGCGCGATAAAATATTCTTGTATAGCGAAAAATAACATGCCTGGATTACTGCTGACCGCAAATCTAGTCTAAATGAAATACAACCTCTTCTTGAGAACTCCACAGACAGGGTGCTTGCTCTATACTTGCTTCATACGTGTTGGCCAGCTGTCGGCGTTAAGGGTGTTTCATTCAAAAAAATTAATTATTTTATAATTGTAGCAAACATCGTCCAACTTGTACACATTGTATGTAATGCCTTTTTTTTTTGTAATAAAAAAATTAGACTTTATCTGTTTTGAATAATTTGATGTTAAATACAAAATTGTTATGTTTCGCTGCAGCCATAATAACCAATACTAACAAAGTTACATAAATGAAATAATTTACAACGTAAACGAGTGTTGTGGGCTACTGCTTGACAGATATGTAATCACTAAATGACAGTTAATTCATTTTTAAATAAATTTAATAACACGCACACATTATATTATATTTAACTTTTTTTTTCATACGTATGGCCAGTTATTTGGTGATCACGTATGTGTCACGTGATAGTCCACGGCATTGGTTTATATTATATTATTTTTTTCATTTGTACACATTTCTTAGTACGTATTTGTTATTAAGGCTGCAGCAAAACCAAATTTTTTTGGATATTACATCAAATTATTCAGGTAATATAAGGTGTCAATTTTTTCATTCAAGGAATGTGGCGTTACTTGCAATGCGTTCATGTAGAACAATTTTTGGTACAATTATTAAAATAATAATTTTTTTGGTGTCCAACACCCTTAAGAGCTCTTGTCTGCTGTTCGCGACGGGATCAGAATACTGACTATAGTCCATTCGCGGTTACTTCCGACATTTCTGAAGCCGTGCTTAAGTTATACTTCCTGGATATTCCTCCGCTGCATGCTAACAAAGCTTAACTGAGCCTAGAAATGTTAAAGCATCTACACAAATAAGTGAAAGTGTCTCAACTTAGAATCGGCAGAAAACCACTTATTCAATCAGTGACACAGACAACTGCATGTGGCTATTTAAATATTGTTTTATTGAATCTAGCCGAGTGATTACATAAATAAACTCATTTCCGATAGTAAATGTTGATGGTGCGCAATTTCACGTCATTTAAAAAAAGAGTTAAATAAGATCGGTGTGTCGAGGTTTTGAACCCACGGTTTCCCGCTTCCTACACGCTACCTTACCAATTGAGCTTCAAAACCAACGTTGACCACTACGAGGTGAACAGATTTATTACCGTCATCGAAAAATATGTAACTAAATGTTATGCCATTTCTATTACTTTCAGTTCAGTTGTTAACATTAGGATTATTGATACAAACTTTACGTACGAATGCACTCACTGCACCACGTCCCGTTCAGTTTTAACCTCTAAACTGAGCGCCAACACGATTACGTGAAAACGAAGTGAAAGACTGATCTTCATGTTATCTAGTAAAACAGCATCATTAAAAGTCGAAACCCATATTTTAAAAACTATATTTAATGTGTTTTATTAGTTTGTGTGTTTTTTTTCATTGGGTACACCTAAGGGTAGTGATATTTCGCGAAAAGATTTCGAAACATGATACAGTCCAAAGCACTGTAGGGTCGTCCAACTTCTTTGATTGGCTAAACAATGTTCTGGCCCGTGTTAACCGTTTGCGCACGAATCACGAAGGTTCAGTGTCGGAGTTTCTTAGTCCTGAGTGGCTTGGTCAAAGACGGACACGGCACCAGCAGCCAATGGAGGTATAGCGACAGCTGAGGGGTGTATATAGTATTGAAGTCTACTGTGTGCTCCGATCTTTACGCGAAAAGTCATTGGCCATACGTGCGATATTGTCGACATTTACGAGGAGCGAAAAATACAGGACAATCTTTCAGCTGTGCACGAGGCCAACTATTGATTATTTTTCTAAAGTTGGGTCTACGTGATGCCAAATTTTCATAGCAGATTTAATACCCATGTTTAGGGACACCCGAACTTCGTGAAAAGATTTCCGCTCACGCTAGATTTCGATAACCTGTGGGCACACCAGCAGTTTTTTTTATATTTTTTTTATTGGTGGCGTGTATCTGCGAGAAAACATTTCCTTTTTCGACTGGCCAATCGGAATTAGATAACTCTGATACTGTACCTCTGTGATTCGCGGGCACAGTCACATAAAACGCGAATCATTTAGATCATCCAATCACAAAAGTAGATTCGAGCTAAAGTGTTATGAAATACAACTGATTGTGAAATCTTTTCGCGAAACACAGGTGTCCCTACCCACACAGTCTTATAGAATTCTCGCATCTTATACGTAACATTTCCTATTACTCTTTACGCTCCTAGCTCCCGATTTATTCTTAATTACTGATGTGTATGGCCAGTGACTTTTCGCGTAAAAATTGGAGCACATGGTAGACTTCAATACTATATACACACCTCAGCTGTCATTATACCTCCATTGGATGCTGGTGCCGTGTCCGTCTTTGACCAAGCCACTCAGGACTAAGTAACTCCGACTCTGAACCTTCGTGATTCGTGCGCAAACTGTTAACACGGGCCAGAACATTGTTTAGCCAATCAAAGAAGCTGGACGACCCTACAGTGCTTTGGACTGTATCTTGTCTCGAAATATTTTCGCGAAATATCATTGCCCCTACTGATGTGCCTGTAAGGGAATTTTTAACTGTTCTTTTCTGTTCTTACAACAAACTTATGCTGAATGAGCGAGAAAATTTCTTCTTCAGTCTGGCCAACCGAACAGATACTTTCAACCTCTTTATCTGAGATATCAGTGAAAATGCACTTGTTTTCCTTCACCTTCCGAACACGTTTTCTTGCTGTCGCGTTAACCAACTGTGCTACTGGTCTTTCGGTAATATAGTTTTCTGCTGATTTGTTGGGGATGTTGCGTAATACGTTTGTAAATAACTGATAACAACTTCCGGGAGAACTTCTGGGAGCAGGCTGGCACGTCCCTCTTGCAACTGACGTTCAAGGTCAAACCTGTTTTCAGATCTGTTAAAGGGATCTGGGATGGGGAAATGAAATTTCTTGTTATGCAAACATTTTTACTAAGCACAATATACATACTGAACATGACCTAATACACGAACATTACCATTCGTACCAACCAACTTTCTGAATATCCAAATAGCATTAGTTAAACGTTGTACGTGAACATTGCGTTTATAAAGACTTGTGAAATTTAATTAGTTTTCACAGCACCATGAGGCGAGAACGTTGTCATAAGAAGAGATATATTTGAAGACCTGTTTTCAGGAATATTGGTTCTTTCGATTGTGATGTTGCTAAGGATGATAGTGTTTTCGTCAAGCAAGTTACTACAGCAGAGGAGAGCTTCATTCTAGTGAATTTTATGTATAGGTTCGCTCTACAAGGAATGACTGCACATAATGGATCTGGAATTCTGGAGGTTTGCTTTTACAGGCATGCTTATAACAGTACAGTGGCTAGTGTTAATTACCTTAGTCAAATAGATGTGCGTGACATTAAATGTTGGAAGACGTTTGCTATTAATGAACTTGTTGCTACTTCCGATTCTGTTATTTCTATTTCTCCTTCTCCAGTACTGTGTTCTCGACGTAGGCTTAAGTTTGAGCTGGGAGATGCTATTTGGATATTCAGAAAGTTGGTTGGTATGAATGGTGATGTTCGTGTATTAGGTCATGTTCAGTATGTATATTATGCTTAATAAAAATGTTTTCATAACAAGAAATTTCATTTCCCCACCTCAGATCCCTTTAACACATCCGAAAACAGGTTTGACCTTGAACGTCAGTTGCAAGAGGGACGTGCCAGCCTGCTCCCGGAAGTTCTCCCGGAAGTTGTTATCAGGAATCGAACCCGGTTTGCTTTGGTGAGAGGTGAGCGCTCTAGCCGTTACACCTCTGTGGGTCCTTAAAATTTTGGCATAATGACTTTGTTTTCTGGCTATTTAACTCTGCTGTTTTATTATTTATTGAATAACTAGCTGCGCTTGCGGCTCCTCTCGCACGGACTACAGAATTGTTTTTTTTTATAAAGTCCCCCCTCTCCATCCTCCTTCATGGCTCACCAAGTCCACGTACGGTCAACAAACTCACGAAAAATTACTTTTTCACAAAACGTTTGAAATTCTCTTAAAGTATAGGCGGTAATTGTATGCGGTATGGGGAAACACTAGCTTAAATTTTACGTATCTATTTATTGAGAAATTAAATTGTAGAAACGCTTATTAGTACTTCTCTTTTATAGATAGATATATACCACCACGGAGTTTTGTTTTTATATCTTTTTACTCTACACAGTTCTTTAATGCAGTATAAAGTTCCATCTTTAACGGTTTAGACAGCGTATTGCAAGACAGAGCGCTGGCGGCAAACCTTTTATCCGACTTGACTCACTATTATCGTCACTGCTTATTCCTTATGTTACTTTACGTAACATAATATATACTAAAACCTGGCCAGAGAACATAGCTATGATTAAAAAAAACACGTAAATCGGATACGTGTTTCTCGAGCGATAAGTGCACAGACAGACAGACAGACAGAGAGACGTTGAGTTTTATAATATGCATAGATTACATGTGGCTATAAAAGATTTCGTAGCAGACTGATACCATAATGTATGCAGGGCTTTCAAAAATGTTGAATGAAACGTGAAATAATCATGAACTTCACTCCCGTACTAACTGGCTTCATATTGCATGGCGACAACAAAAGTTATAGTGAATAAATTGTACAAATATTATTTGTCAGGCCGGAACAATCTTACAACTTTCAATCACACCTTTAGTCATTCGTCTTTTTATCTTCCAAAAAGTGGATCGAACCCAGCTTGAGGCATGCATGAGATTTGCCACTGAAGACAAAATTCAAAATAAAGCAAAAATTCACGAATGAAAAAAATATAATTAATTCGTAAATAACTTCGCAATGGCACATGTATATTAAATCTGGTATAAATTCTGTTGCATCAGCAAATAATCACGAGGAAATAAACATTCAATTTTAAGAGTGGAAATAAGAGGTACAAAATTAATTACACTTATTCATTCGTCTAAAAATTTACAGAAAAATGGTCAACAAATTTTTGAAATCCTTGAATTTATACCATCACCTACACAATGCCGTATCACAAATAGTGAACAAAGGCAAAAAAAAAAATTTATTTAACTGACGCATACCTCAAAACCACCGATTATTTTAAGTGTTGGGTAATGAGTGCAACGTAAGTGAAAATGATAATGTGATACTGTGTAGACGTACACAGTAAATTTTTTTAGTTAAGTACTTGTTTATTATTAACTACATTTTGCTCGCTCAACTAATATTCTATTGCTCTAAACACCTGCATTCGTTCCTTTGAACCAAATAAATAATTAAAAAATGATTTGTTTAGCCAAAAAATTATTTGGCTGTTTCAACATCAACTGTATGTATTTAGTACACAGGACTATTTCACAAATACGTTCAACTAATCGGTTTGGTTATCGTAAACATTATCTACAGGATGATTCACGAGGAGTTACCGCCACTCACCTGACTTATTCCTTACATTATTATGAGCAAAATATGTCATATACATGTGGGTCGTATTCCCAATATTTACAGAGTAGTACGAAATATTTTAAAAATACAAATAAAGTAATATGCCATTCAGAAGTAAATAGAGTGATGTATTATCATACCGTATTGTTTACAGCTGAGCATCACAATTGCGTCTAACAAGCTTACAAAAGATGTTCCAAAATGTTTCCGTCTACTTCCATACACTTGGCCGCACGCTTATGAACCACGTGTGTTGCTTTACGTAGCTTCACACGGCTGTCTTTGATTTCTGTAGCGGTATGCATGATACGTGCAAGTAGTTCTCACGTGTTTGTGCAGTCCTTTGGTAAGCAATGCCCTTCATCCATCCTCGTACGCAATAATCTAGGCTTTTCCAATTTGTCAAATAACTCTGTACATATTGGAAATAGGACCCACATATATGACATATTTTGCTCCAAATGATTTAGGAATAAGCCATGTGAGTAGTGGCGATAACGCCTGGTGAATCATTCTGTATTTCATGGTAGAGTCAAATCCATATGTCGTTTGAAGTGTGAATACAGAATTTTGTTACTTGGAACAATCTTATTACATCATCACAGTATTTGTTGCGGCAATAAAATAAGCTTGGTCTATAACTGACATTTATTTGGTTGGCTGTATGGTTATTGGGTAATTTGATTGCCTTCGTTGGAAAATACTGTTCGAGATTGTTTTTTTTTTCCTGTAATTTTCGTGTCAATTACGATAGCAACTGTGTTTGTTTGCGCAATTAATTATTCTTAATAATGATAAAAACAATCTAAATTAAACCGTTTCAACGAGAAACAAAAAAGTAAAGGTGTAAAACTTCAAAACTTTTATTTACGTGCATGTCCTATTACAACATTATCTATTTACAAATATTCCAACTTCTTCAGTAGCCACGTTAGCCAAGGTTAAATATGTGTATCGTTGCGGTGCGGACGTCCCGGGTTCGAAACCCGGTCGTGCTCTCGCTTTATTTTTACCTAACATAGAGCCATGCAAGTATTTGGTTGAGTCAACCAAATGTTACAAGTTGGTGGTAACCAAATATGAAGAACAAAATCATTTGGTTTCCACAACAAAATATTAAATTTCTCCCTATAAAAACTATGAATTTGTTTGCGCCAAACCACCTTTGTGGTATCAAAAAAATTATTTTCCTCAGCGCAGCTACACTTGATTGTTGTGTCACATGTTCTGTGTGTTGTACTATAGGTAGAGACCTGAATAATTGGTGGATTCATTTTGCGACAAGCTAGAATTCCAAACACGTGTGTTTATATAACTTTATCCATTGGTCTACATGGTGTTTGAGACGTCCTGGAGAACGCTGCCTTTAACTGCGACAGCAGACAACCAATGCACAGTCGACATCGGCATATTTCTACATAGAGGCTATAGAGTCTAGTCTGCAGGTCATCGAACTCGCGAATTTTTCCGGTCTCTATATATAGGGCAGAGAATTGTAGTGTGTAAGAGCGCAACTCGGGTGATGTGATGACTAACTGTGCCTTGTTGCAGATATTCGACGACTTCATCTTCGCCTTCTTCGCCCTCGAGATGTCCGTGAAGATGATTGCGATGGGAGTGTATGGGAAGGGCACCTACTTGGCGGACTCCTGGAACAGGCTCGACTTCTTCATCGTAGTTGCTGGGTAGGCATTTTAAGAGCGCTGAAGCGCCAATATGGACTTTCTGTATTTTAAGGGCATTTCATAATCATGTGGTATTACATCAAACAGCAGTGTGATGAATGTATAATAAACACACAGAATTTATTTACAAAATTTACTATCGAAGACATGGGAATTTTAAGTTCGTATGTTTTGCCATACAAATGTCAAGATCATGCATAATTAGCATGTTTGGCTGCTGCTCAAATTGATCATTGATGTTGTATAATAACATAAAAAAATGTTATAAACAATTTTTTTTGGTGCGACCATAATTTTATTTTATGTTTTAAAATAACACTGTAATTGAAAACGGCTAGAATTCGAAGTCCTGATCGCGTGCGAACAAAACGTGAAATTTTCAAGAAATTTCTTCAGCTGATATCAAACATTGTGCTAGTATAACTTTTTTGTTTGGCGCAATATTTTAAATTAAATGCTTATAATTCTATTAAAATAGTAGGCGAAAGCTATTTTTAATCTGATTTGAGATTTTAAAACATTTTTATTAATATTATATCTTAAAACCTTGAAATATATTGAGAACATAGAAAACAATTTAGGTACCTGAACGGCTTTAATGCTTCTTCATTTCACACACGCCGCATTTTATTGGAGTATCTAATTAATTGCAAGTGTCAGTGAGATTTATATTTATTTTTCTGCTTCGAGTGCCACCGAACAGTGTCAGTAGTGGACTGGGAAGAAATCGTCCAGATCCTGGGTTAAAGAAGTATCCCGGCATTCGTCTGGAGTAATTTCGGCAAAACCGAAATAAGGGTTGCTGTATCGGGGACCGAACACGAGCCCTATTTCCCGTGAGTCCAGTATTTTAAAACTGCTCCACGGCGCTTGATTTCGATACCGCTATCTAGCGTATTACTTTACAAACTGCCGGGTGGCGATGGGACACCCGGTGTTCAAAAATTCCATCACCTAACTTCGAGGGATGATGGAGAAACTCCACACAAATAGGTTTCGCTTATCAACCATGTAGCGTAAACTCATACAGAGTGTGTACTGAGTATGCAGCACCTGTGAAACCCTTAGTGTATTCTACCCCTGTTGACTCGGAGATGGAACTTGTTGCACGAACTCACGCAGCGGCCGCAATCATACAGGACACACCCCACATTTTACAGCGAACACGGGACTCTCTACTACGACAGGACACACCCCACATTTTACAGCGAACACGGGACTCTCTACTACGACAGGACACACCCCACATTTTACAGCGAACACGAGACTCTCTACTACGACAGGACACACCCCACATTTTACAGCGAACACGGGACTCTCTACTACGACAGGACACACCCCACATTTTACAGCGAACACGGGACTCTCTACTACGACGCTACCGGCTCCGCGATGAGGTAAATTGTGGTCACACTAGGCATTTACTGTAACGTTGTCTTTGCTAATAATAAATCGATTCCCAACGTGTGACATTGTTTTATTCTCAATATCACCCACTAACTTCCTCGACACTCGTACTTTGCCTGCGCATGCTCAGTACACACTCAGTATGATTTTCCGCCACGTGGTCGATAAATAAAACCTATTTGTTTATGGCTTCTTCTCCATCCCTCGAAGTTTGCTGATTGAATTTTTTAACATCCGGTTTATGAAAATACAGATTGTTAAGTACTGTTTTTCACATTAAAATTGTATTGAGTCATGATATTTACATATTATAACTGTTTATTTGAGCTACTGAAAAATTCTAACAAAAAGGAAAATTTAAAGTGTTCACCGAACAAATACTTCTCAAAACAGTAAACCATATTTAAAAAATTGTAATTCCAGAAACAAGGAAAAAAAATTACACCTTCCGTACAGTGTGACATACAGAACCAGTGTATTTTGATTGATAAATTGCTTGATAAACGAGGCAATCTCGGAGCAGTACGCACGAGACAGTGACGAATTGTTTTATTCGCATTACGATTGTAGTTGTAACGGATAATTTTCCTACAGCCTAATTTATTTTTTTTTTTTCTTCCTCTCCATTATGTCACTCTCGAATGCACTGCAATAATAAATCTTTCACAGATATCGGGTTTCATACTTGTGAACTGTAAAGGACGTATGTCCACATTTTTGGAACTGCTATAAAATCTTTACATAAATTGGATTATGCTTTATTTTACACGCAGAAGGACAAATTAGTAATAAATAAAACAGGAAATATTGATAGTATAATTTGTAGCAAGTTACTGCTCAAATCGTGGAGAATTTGAGTTGCATTATACAATACGGTATATTACATCACAGTTAGTTTGACATTATATTGGTACTTCTAAGTTCATATTATTGACTTCGTATAGAATGCACTAATCATGTACATGGCCGTCTGAAAGTAAAACATTTCTGAAGATGTCATGAGACAAAAATTGGACTTCAGTTTTATTTATATAAACTGATGGATTCCAGCTACACACATTATACATACTATATTTCAGTACAAATAAAGCTCACACATTTTAACAGCCTAGTTGAAAATGAGAAAAGTTTCTGAATGTACTCTACCAAATACCTTATATGTATTGTCCCCTAGGTTGCTAGCAATATTATTCTTACTTAAATGTGTAGAAAAAAATCCCATTATTTGTATTTTTCTAAATTTACCAACATCTGGCTACCAACATAAAATCACACTTTGGTGGAGCACTGCAAGTGGGTGATTAAGTTTCGAGAAAACTGTAGGTATGATTTCAGATGCATGTAGTTTTGCCGAGTATGCAGCCAGCTTTGCATTTGTAAAACTGCGGCACAGAACACGTAATAACCATTTCTATATTAAGTTTACTTCCCAATTCCCCCACATTATAAGAGGGTACAACATCGATCTGCAGACCTAAGTCGCCAAATAAAACATAGAATATGACATTAAAACATAATCTGGAAGCAAGCCAAGACTAGATGTTGTCAAGACAGATCTGAAACATAGAAATAATCTAACAAGCAGTTATGTCAGGTTTTTACAAACAGACGAGACATTAACAACAGGACAGTTAAATCCAACTAACACATAACGAAGACAATTAATGTACATAATTCTCGGAAATTCCCCTTACAAACTCCTATGACTTGTAGAGAGGACTGAGTAGACGATCTTTTGAATAGGAACCCATGCCCGGGAATGTACCGATTCCGTACTACAACCATTTCAAATCATGATGTTTCACGTGTCCACTTCTGCGTAAGTAATTTAATTAGGTGTGACTCATTACATTACATTTCTAACAATCAAATTCATTAGGTTACAATGCCAAGGGAACAATAAAGAATCGTATTAATTTATGACAATAACACTTTTGTTTACATTTAAACGCAACAATCTGTTTCTGTCTTCTGCAAAGGATGTGTGGCAGACGGTACCGATCCACTACAACAGCGGCTCGAAGTGGCAACCACCATCGTCGTTGCACACTTTGTACTTACGAATCATGTTCCGGTACACTCGTTCCATCACACTTGGTGTCCCGTCAATCTGTTGTTCAGCGTCCATAACTCGTGCCAGCAGGTCCTCCTTTGGCTCTACAGGAGTCTCGTACACCGTACGCTTCATACGGCCCCACAATAAATATTCCAATCGAGTTAAATTCGGTGATCGTGGGGGCCACGTGGTGGGACCACCTCGCCTATCCATTTTTGCCAGGATCTGCGGTTAATATGTCTCCGAACATCACGTGTAAAGTGAGGCGATGCGCCATCGTGTTGAAACCACATTAACTGACGGACTTTCAATGGCACAGCATCTAAGAATAGGGCCAACACTTCTCATAGGAAGATCAAGTACACGGCACCTGTTAGTGTGGATGTAAGATGGTACGGCTCAATCACATGACCATCCAGAATACCTGCCCACATATTGATAGAAAATCTGTGCTGGAATCCCTGGACATGCGTGGAATTAGGGTTTTCGTCTGCCCAGACATGGCTGTATAGAGAATTGAGAACACTGTCCCTAGTGAATTTACATTTATCTGTGAACATAATGCGAAGTGGAAACAGGGGATCGTCCGTGCAGCTGTGCAGGAACCACGTGCAGAAGTCAACACGTGGTGCAAAATCTGCTGGACCCAAAGACTGTACCCTCTGGAGGTCGTAAGGATGTAGTTGTTTCTCATGCAGAACCTCCCAGACGATGCTGGGAGTAACACCCATTTCACGCGCACTCGTTGACGAGCCCTGTTCGACGTGATGCAGTACACCCTCTTCCAATTCGGAAGGGGAGCATCTCTTTGGAGCACCACAGTCATTCCTGTCGGCGGTAAACGTACCTCGTTCTCGGAGCCATTGCGTAATTGTGGCAAAAAGGGTATGCGATGGCGCCGGACGTTGTGGATAACGCTCTTGATGCAGCCGAAGAGATGCTCTTCCATTATCTTCAGCTGCTCCATATACAAGGATCATGCCTGTGTATTCTGCAAACATGTACTCAACCATGTTAATCGGAGATACAAATGCTCGTGAATGGGGCTCGAGGAAGGATACCGATGCAGGGCAGACGTCACGTGCCATCAGGTGATCGTCTGGCGTAATGTGCTGCTCTCCCGGTTGCATACCAACACAGGCAAATCCGAGATCCAAGACATTGCTCTTTCCGTCAACGAAAGTGGACGAATGATACACCTGATTTGTAATTGTTGTAGCATGGTAACTGTACGTTTCTTGATATGGGTTCCTATTAAAAAGATCGTTTACTCAATCCCCTATTCAAGTCCTAGGAGTTTGTAAGGGGGATTTCCTAGCATCCTGTATAGATACACGCAAAAATTCTGGAGGATAAAACGAATAAAACATACAAATACTGAGGCTACCTGACAACAGCTAATCTTGAATTGTTTTCAGTGTATGTTTTTGTATCAGCCTCTGTGTTTTCCGTGGCAACATAGATCTGCAAAGCGTACTTCCACCGTAAATTGTAATTTAATTGCCCATCCCCATTGCAGAAATGCATTCAAAGAAATATGAATGCTGGAAGGCCATGAACTGTAAGAAGAGTTGTTATAAATTATGTTTTTCAACACATGACAGATACTCTTTTGGGTAGCATGTGTAGAAACATGCAGAATGAGTGTGTCAGTTATGCAATAATTAGAAACATTTTGCACGAGAACTCATGCTATCCTTAAGACTTGCAGTAAGTCCAATGTCATATAGAAGCGGGCTTTTCCCGCAGCAAATTTACTGTATGTTTCTTTATCAAACATGTGTCTGACTTCTCCCTTTTGTACCCAAGCCTTCAAACCAATGAAGATAGATGTACACTTGAAATTGTAGTTAACTAGCACAACGAACACCTATGCGGTGGTTTGTACCCGCACGGCAGTCCAGACAAAAACGTCAATTTAGTCTCAATGTTTTAATTTAAATTAACGTAGATTAATTTTAGGAATTGATTTTTATGTCGCCATTTGTAATATTATATCCACATGCTCTAACATAAACTGCCTTTTTTATCAGAAAAAAAAACTAAAGTAGTTTTTCACATTAGTGCTCCAGTCGAAGTTTTGCGTCTTCCAACATTACTTTTATTTTAAGATAGATAGTTTGGTTAAGGGGGGGCATACCATGGCCAGCTCAGTCACTAAATAAAAATCCAGTAGAATTCAATTTATGGGGACACTTTAAAATCATAGTGTATTCTTCTATAGTGGCCGATATTGCACACCTTCAGTAGTGAAATCAAAGTAGATGTAATAAAACTGACACATAACACCAGCAACTTTCCATGTTCCATAGCTGTTAAAGTTGCATGAAGGCTGCAGTTAACCAGTTTTTCATTTTTAACACATTATTTACATTTTAGTACAGTTACAATTTAAACTTAAATTATTTCTGAATTCTACCACTTCGACGTAGGCTGCACTGTCATTCAACATAGTGATTTTGTCTGCCTATCTTGCAGGTATTATTTGATACTCCGATTTAAAGGCTGCACAGCTACCTAAGTAATCCTGTTATGCCATAATTTGTATATTTTGTCTTTATTTTGTTGAGAAAATATTTATTTATAGTAATTTCGAAAAATCATGGTGTATTCATCTGAGTCAAACAAAGTTTCCTTACAACAAAACACTTGAGTCACTCAAACTTATAAACAAATATGCAGTTGATGTAAAAATATTTCAGTCTAACTCGTGTCTCCCCTTGGCTTGGTAGGCTCGACAAGCGTGAGTTGAGGTCGCAGGCGTAGCATAACGGGGAAGTTTATGTTTGTGGCGTGAGCACACTAGGTGAAATGTCTCGGTCGAGCCGCAGCTCCAGAACACACTGTTTCCCTCTACTAACTTGGCCGTATGCCGCCGTGTTTGCCCCCCGCGCGACGCCGAGCACCGCGTGTCGAGTGCCCGCCACTTACTTCCGAGACGCCTCGACAAGGCTGGTTCTCGAGGGGACACACACCTCGCCTTCTGTTTCAGGAAGTGGCATCATTGGTAAGGGGACGAAGGGGGGAGGGGTCGTTGGTTGATGTTACTACCTCCCTCCTGCGCGTATCGAGTCGTGCCGCTGCACGTGTGTCTCGCCGACCACCGTTCTCCGTGAACTCCGCGTGTGCACACACATCCCTACCATATCATACAAGCTGCGTCCGGGAACATAGTTCCATTACACGTGCACATATCTCTAATCTTCATTACCGGAAATATCTGGTCATGCTCGCCTGACTGCATTTATAACACATTTCTGAGAGTGATTTTATTTTCAGAAGATATGCTCTCCAAGCTAATTGGAAAAGAAAAAAAAAATTCCAAGCTGAGCTCTTTATATCTTCTCCAACATCTGAGAAACACTCGCCATATTTTTCTACATTTAACCGACAAAAAAAAAAAAAAAAAAAGGAAGATCTGAAAAACCATTACCAACTTTTTGAACACCAGCGAAAGTTCAAAGGTTAATACTTATTTCTGAACTCTCTCTCTCTCTCTCTTACCTCGATATACAGTAAATCTTTTTCGCACTTATCTGAAAGAAAAGCAGTGGAATGGGCGTTTGTTCGCGACAGTGGTGCCATTACACGTGTTTACGTACAGACCCGCCACGGTAACCCATATTCTAAGATCACCTTTTCCCTTACTAGAAGACACTAAACTTTCTTTCTGGCAACTTTATCGGATTCAGGAAGGCCACGAAATTGAAATACGGTTGTCCAGACACTCACCAAATGTGTTCCGCTTTCTCGAAACGTACCAAATATATTCAAGTTTATCGCACTTATTTGATGCGATATGCAAGTAAGGGAATTCTTAAAGTTAGTCTATGTATGCGACCAAACAGCCCCAGTATATCAAATATGGCAAGTTTTACTAGTTACGTAACAAAAACTTTTATTTTATAGTCTGTCAAAAGATACAATAATTTAGATAGCATCCAAAAAAAAATCTTCTGAGAAAGTTAACAAATCACTCTTGTAGTAGGTACCTGCCAGCGACCGAGACACATAGACGCTCCAATGGGAATACTGATAATTCTTGTTATTAGACGCCGTATGGCTAAAGATGGACTCACAATATTCGTCTGTCAGTTGAGAGCAATTCACAACATCCCATTCGTCCGTCAGTGCTTCTGTACGGCAAAATTATATTGTGACAACTTAACATCGCGATTTTTCTTTGGTTGGAGATATATTTTGGTTGGAGCAACATTTTCCGGAGAAAATAATTTTGGTGAAATAATTCTATGACGTCCTAAAATTCTATAATGGATTTTTTTTTTTTTACATTTTAAATTCTTTAATTTACCACCAAAGATAAATAAACACAGATCCACCGCCTTGCGTTTCATTTAAAAGTACGTACTCACGTCTAAGGAATGTCGTCAGAAGACGGTGGTTCATCCGTCCTTCCGTCGAATGTTAAAGTTCGGTAAATATTTTAGGGATGGACGGATGGGTAGAAAAAATGTTGCCCTACGATTGGTTGAAGATCACGTGACCACCGGCGGATGGACGACTGACGGATGGGACGGATTATTGTGAGCCCAGCCTTAGAGATTTCATGGATGTATTTTGTAAAAGAGTACATATTGATTCCTTGCACATCGACACATCCTCGCGTAGATTTGAATTTATTCAAAAATGCTGGAAAGCCAATGCTATGCTCGCTTAGCCCTTCAACCCTCGCGTTCATTTGTTTTCTTTAGTCACTTGCTTACTCGCCCTGCTGGTTGTGAGTAAACATCGCCCACAGTGGACCGGCCATGACTGACGAATTTGTTTAATGAAGCGGCATCTGTCTGCAAGTGCACAAAATACGTATTCGCCCAAGACAGTTCGTTGGTACGTTTGTTAGAGTTCAGTACAAGCGTACTCCATTGTGTGACAATAAACGTGTTTTCTGCACATTTCATTTGTTTTTTGTAAGTGCATGAAAGAGAAAGTAGGATGTCAGTATGTCCATCCTTCTCCATAAATATCGTACATTGGTACCGTCACGTTGCGTTCAACAAATAAAATCGCTAATTTTGCTGAGTCACCTAATTTGGGCCGTTTCTTGTTGCCTAAGATGGCCTGGGCCAGTTATGGGAGAAATCGTTATTTTTGATATAAAAACACTATTTTTATGATAAACAGAAGACATTACTTTGATATATGCATAAACTATTACATTAGGAAGAAAGGTGTTGCAGAATTACACGTGAATCAACCGTCAGCTCCTTACGAAATATCCACGCCATTAAAAAATAAGAAACAAAATTTTGTTATTTTTTATTAAAATGCCATGCTTCTGATAATTCATAGGAAGGAAGCGAGCAGAAAGAGAAAATAATTTGAAGACGAATGTAGATGTTACGAGAGAGAGCACTGTAAACATGAATCACTTTCTGAAACGTGATTGGTGGGTACATTCGAAATGTGATGTAGTTGATAAATGAATGAGATATATTATCAACGTGGTGTAACTGAATACACTATAAAACACATTCTTCCAGTAGATCATAATCTAATTCATTGAATTAGAGTGACCTGCCATCCATTTAAAACAGCCTGTTCTCTAAATATGACAATTTTTCAGTCACTTAGTTAAAATTTTTGTTTATTTAATATGTACATCCCAAAACATTGGAATTGTGATTTTCACATACCATAATGCAAAAAAACATTTTCTTTTGTGCAGAGAAATAGCACTTGACAGTAATGTGTACAAGTTGTGTGGTATTTCGTGCAAATATGAAATATCAAAATGTTTGGTGATCAGCTCCCTTAAGAGGACTGCGTACTGGAACATTTTCTGTGAAACCGTTGTTTGCGCGAATACACGCACCTCGGTAAACCAAAGTTCTAGAAATACAACTTCTTACCATAAAATTTGTAAACCAATTATTTATGTTTATATGGTTTTACTTTTATTATATTAAGTGTATTCATCGAGAAAAACATTCGTGGAAATAGTAAAATACAGAATTTTTAAAGCCTTCGTACTATGTAGATTTCTTGAGCGGTAAGAAAAAAATACAATTATACGCGGGTAGTTAATTCTTTGGACTTTTATCGCGTGCAGTAAAGTCCTACTTATACAGATCTAATTCGCACAGTACAGCATCAGGACGGAAACACTGCACGCTTTGCGGATAGTGGCGACGAGGTGCAAGGGGTGCGTTGTAGTGTCGCCCGTATCGCCGCCTTGCTTCCTTACCTCGAACGCACAGCCACGTGGTCCTCTTAAGAACTGCGGAGCATACTGCTAATCCTGTTCACTGCGGTTGTCCTCCGAGGCGTCAGCGTGCAGGGAGTGTGAAGCTGTGCAGGGAGTGCGATGCTGTGCAGGGAGTGCGATGCTGTGCAGGGAGTCCGATGCTGTGCAGGGAGGGTGACGCTGTGCAGGGAGTGTGATGCTGTGCAGGGAGGGTGACGCTGTGCAGGGAGTGTGATGCTGTGCAGGGAGTGTGATGCTGTGCAGGGAGTGTGATGCTGTGTGTTTGTCCGCAGGGCGCTGGAGTACTGCATGCACGTGGAGAACATGAACCTCTCGGCGATCAGGACCATCCGAGTGCTTCGACCGCTGCGGGCCATCAACAGGATCCCCAGTGAGTACCCGGCGACAAGCTTTTTTATTATATTATAAACACAGAATAATACTGATTCACTATGGAAGTTTTGGTTTCTGCTGATAAAGCTTATGCGATTATCATAAGATATAAAATACGAAACTAAAATAGAAGCTGTGTTTCTCAATAGTTTCGCCTACAGTTTAAATCATGGTGTTTTTAAAAACTAAACTGAATTTCTTTAATACGAACATGTTTCTGTGCTAGATATATTACTCAATTTTTGTCAGATACTGACTATTCTGGCTGCGATGGAGATAAAAAAAAGTCGAAGGCAGTAATTGCATCAAGTCAGTGAAGAGATTTGGGTGGCTCTTAACGTCGAGGTCTTGAGAGGCGATGAGGGTGAAGCGAGGTGAGCATGGAGCAGCGCCGGAATGAAAGAGCGGGGGATACGGGAGATCCCCGAGAAAACCCGCCAACCAGTGGCATCGTCAGGCACGATTCTCACGTGCCAAAATCTGGAGTTAAACCGGCCGGGTATTGAACCCGGTTCGCCATGGTGGGAGGCGAGCAGGCTAACCGCTCAGCCACAACAAGAGATCGACCGTTTACCGCCAATAGCTCCGACTGAAAATACACTGGCATACGGCTATCTTGTGAACTAATTCAGTCTACAAGGGCATCAGTTTTCCAGTTCCCAAACCTGCTCTTTTAATCAACTTTCCATGAGAGTATAGTATACAAGTGACCAATCCTATCCTTCTGTGATCGTGAATGCTTTGGGTCATAGGCAAAATAGTAATTAGCACAGTAGTAATTAAATCGCAACTTAAATGCTAAATAACTGAATAATTTTGTACGCAAAGAGTTCCTTAAATTTTTAGCTACTTGTACAATGTTTTCCAGAATGTTATTGTTTTAAGTGAGTGAGTGGCCTTCACTAAGATAAAAAAAAATATTCCTTATGTTTTACATACAATTCTTTGGACACTACTTGCCAAAGATGTTATTGTTGATCTACAACTGAAATATTGTATCTTAACAACACACTGCTTTATGAAAAGTAGAAAATGCATCACGCGGCTCTATCTATTTTTTATAAATTTAAGATTTAAGTATTTAAGATTCAACATTAGTTCTATACATTCCAAATAAACGTTTCGTAAAATTTTCTTAAATCAAATTGTAGTGCTACAGAATAAATCTTGGCAACTAGTTTCCAAATAATTATTTTTCGAAAATACAGAAGTGTATATATAGCTCTGTACACTACTCGGGACGTACGCATGTGGAAATAAATTTAAATCCTTCAAACCCTCTCTTTGTATTAAACTTTAAAATAGAATTCTGTAGTATACTTTCAAACCGTTCCTTAATTATGCTGTGATAGGCCCTCGTTCCTCTCTGCTCCGGAATTCCTTTTGTGTCACTCCCGTGTCAGCTATTCTGTTTGGCACAGACGAATCTACGGGCTAGAAGCACAGTGAGTCCCTCGTCCTCTGTGGTCGCCTGATGCGAGTCGTTTCTGATTCGACTTGGCTGGCTTAGTTGTGTTTGCTTTCCAGCCTAACGCCGTGTTCTCTACGCGCGCGTCCCAGCTGCGTTCTCGGAAAGTGAAGCACTAAAGTACCCTCAGGAACGTTTTTTTTCTACTGTTTACCTTACATGTTCAGCAAATGTTTACGTTTGTTTAATGATTGCATTACTCGGTAGCAAAAACTACGAGAACATAAGAAATGTGGAAACGTCTCACGTGACAAGCCAATCGCCTTTAACTAATACAAACGTAAAAATGATCATACACTTTGTTAGAAAAGAAAAGTTCCTGTGCAGGTGTGATGACAAACTTGGCTTTTGCTTTGGTAGGCTTTATGTGGTGGGTTATATCTCCTTAATTCTGGCTGTGGTCACACTATTTGGCTATCATCGATGGCGGTTCATTCAAAAGGTTGAACGAAATAGCCAACGACAAACCAAATACATATAGCATGTAAAAAGAGATATCAACGGCTAATACCTACAAACATATTAGGCTGATGACAAAAAAACGCATAAATCTAAAATTTCTGAAAAAAATTACCTCAAGTTAAAAAGTGTCAGGTTTGGGATTACTCTAAATGTTTTCACCCTAAGTCTAAAAAAATTATGCCGCAACACTAGTGAAATAAGTTAAAATTTGCGATAACAAAAATAAGTGGGTGACTCCTAATTATTACTACTGCCTGAATTTCACTAATGTTAATATTACTTCATTTGAATTACAACAAATACCAGGCACGGATATCCATTTAATTAGACTGATTTGTCTTTTGATGGCGATTTATCAAGTACGCGTAACTAATATTTCACTTATATACGTTACTAGCTGCGCCCACGGCTCCAGTCGCGCGAACCACAGGATTATTGTTATTATTTTTTTATAACCCCCCATCCCTCCTCCCTGCCCTCCGTCGTGGCTCTCCACGTCCAGGTACGGCCAACCCACTCGCGAAAAATTACTTTTTCACAAAACTTTTCATATATTTTAAAGTATAGGCGGTATTTATATGCTGTATGGGAAAACAACAGCTTGCATTTTACGTATTTATTTATTGAGAAATTAAATGGTAAAAACGCTTATTAGAATTTCTTTGTTATAGATAGGTATATGCTACGGCGGAGTTTTTTTAGGTCTTCTTATTCTACACAATTCTTTACTACATTATATTGCTCCATCTTTAACGGTTTAGACAGCGTATTGAAAGAGAGCGCGCGCTGGCGGCAAACTTTTCTCCGACTTGATTCACTATTATCAGCACTGTATGTTCCATATGTTACTTTACGTAACAAAATATATACTAAAACCTGGCCAGAGAACAGAGCTATGAATTAAAAAAAACACTTAAATCGGATACGTGGTTTTCGAGTGATAATCGCACAGACAGACAGACAGATAGACGTTAAGTTTTATAATATGTATAGATAGATTTAAGCACATGCTGTAATAGTTTTTTGGGTAAGTTTAACGACAATGATATCGTACGATTACTATGTTAGTTTTAATGGACTGTCTCCATTACCAAAAATGAAAGGGGGATATAACGAAAAGAGACACCACAAATAAATAACAAGTACGAGCAGGATGCCAAATAACTTGGACACAACAATGATCTTAGCTATAATTTAACCATAGGTAAAAATAAATAAATGCCTTACAACGAATGGAAAAATCTGAGCAGAAAATAAAGTCAACACAGCAGCCAAAATAAAAACAAATTAAGAAAATGTGAACAACATTATCAATCAAATATTTGTCCAAACAAAGACCACTTTATATCGATCGTAGTTAAAAATAATGTGTATTGAAAACTACAGCAACGATATGGGCAGTAATAAAATAAATATTGATACAGCAAAGAATAATTAGAAAAAAAATCAATACATGTACGAAAAAATCGCAATAGCGTAAGCACGGGGCGAAAAAATCAGGATGCATATAGTCTTTAGTGTACTTGGATTGTGCTTTGTAATCAGAGTCTCGCCTGAGGTGCGGGTCAGATTATAGCCCCCAAACCGCTGTAAAGACTAATGATTTTCCATCTTGCATTTTTTTGTCCTCTAACTTCTGTTTTTATTTTTCGTACGTAAACTATGTTATTTTGCTTTGAATTTTAGTACATATCCTGTTTATGTTTTATTGTCGTCTTTTGTAATCCAATTTTTGTCTATTATATATATTGTTTGGCCGTTAAGGATCTTTGTTACATAATTCATGAGAGGATTATATATTCCGGACGGGTGTACTTAAATGCTGTAACCATTTGTGTTTATTTTCTATTTAGTATTTTTACATTTATGCTAGACGTTTTGTTGCTCGTTAGCTGTATTTTAATTACTGTTAGGATGCCTGTTGTTCCAAGTATTTGCAGCCTTGTTTGTGGTGTCCAATTTTCGTTAGGAATTTTTATTTTTACTTTTGGCCAGGGACACGGTGTGTTTAAACTGTCGTTGTAAATATGAATTTTTCACTTTCGCGGTTTTACTCTTTATAAAGCATTAAAATTTTGCCAGCTTACCATAATAGTTTCGGAATTCCTTGGTCAAAAGTATTTTCGCATTTTTTCACTACGTAAGGAGATACATAAAGTAGTTAAATTGATGTATGTTATTATTTCTTTGCATAAGTTATGTCTTTCTATACTCCACACAGTTCAACCTTATAGAATAAAGTCTTTTCATTTCAACTATCGTTATGTACTCAATAACGTTTGGCACATCAGTGATATGACAGGGAATATTGTTATAAATCCTTCGGCCTAACCGTGTGCGTAATAAAATGGAGGCCTTACGTAAATTAAGTAAAATAATTCAATCAAACTCCCAAAGCACTTGTAGGGCAAGGTTTATAATTAACAGCTGTAATTTTCACACTATAACTGCTTATCAGCTAACGTATTTAACCAATGAAATCAGATAAAGTATAAAATTACAGCAATAAAACAGTTGCCATATTTGTGACAATGATCAGTGTCGAAATAAGTTAGTCTGTTCAGCAGAAACATAGCGTAGTATAAATGTGATGATTTACATTCAATTACATTGAAATAATTCAGTCCTTATCTTCGCTGTTCTCACAACAGCATTGTCCCACGGATGGATCACAGTCAGGCCCGATTTGACGTCAACAGCGCCTCTGAAAAATCACCCCGTGTTTGAGGTATTTGGTTGTTTCCTGTAATACGCCGTGCATCACATGTTTTTTTATACTTTGTTAAATTAAACTATCTTATTTCCGGTTCAAATGAAGATTTACCTTATTTTACATATAAATTATAAAATGTCATCAATAATATATTGGAATACAAACGGGAAGAAAATGGGCGTGTTGGTAATGCCTGTTAGGAGTTCTAATGGTAAATGATATTGAAATGACTGCGGACATATGCAGTGCGTTGTCCCTTTGGTGTAATTTCCCAGACTTTGTTAAGCATTTCTTGCACTAGGCGGAGGAAAAGCATGAAAGTAGAACTTCAGCAGGGATTCAGAAAATTTTTTAAGTAACCGTGAATGGACTATAATATGAATATTACGCGCAGAAACAAATCAGGGGTGTACCTCGTAGCTTTACTTAATTACAATGTTTATTCAAAATTCTATATAGCACTTTTTTTCTTTTTTTTTTTGTAATTTTCCCTTGCTGAGACTTTGCGGCCCAAACCTCGTGTGTCCCTGGTCACGTGTCAGTGCGCCCGCTTATAAGATCGCGCCCGACCACACTCCTCGGGTTCTACCTGGTAGCAGCCGCGTTCTCCCGAAGTCACGTGCCGCTGGCATGTCACCGAGCCTCGGAAATCCCTGCCTTCCCGCCGTTTCCTGTGCGTACGTACACCTTGTCTCTGCAGGAAACTCCCAGCACTCGGCACCTTCACAGCAAAGCCACCAGTCCTGAATCCCGCTATTCTCTGAGCTCAGTTAACTCTGTTCCTTACACTCTAAATGCGAAACTGTTCAAATTGCTCGGAAGTCAGCGAATTTTGTCTTGAGGATCTGTTGAAACAGTGAAATTCGTAAACTAAAGATGAGGTAGACCGATCTCCCTGGCTGCGCACAACCAGTCTCTGTGTCCCAACATGGAACTGCTTTTCTGCCAACACGTCTAGCGAAAACGGCGTGGGTTGGATTTGAGGTTTGAACACTGTTTAGTAAACGAGTGATTTGAGATGTTTCTATAATTCCTCCAGCAAATTTTTAATGTAGTTCTGTTAAATTTAAATTGGTAAAAGTATTTTATTCATATAAAAGTGCTTGTCTTTTGAAGGTTAAGGTACAAACGACCACGCTCATCACAATTGACCATTGGGACTTTGACAGTTGTATTGTTTGGGGTAGGTCAATGCTGGGTTCATACGCAGAAGACGAATAATCTGTCTACCTCGTCTTTAGTCATTAGTAAAATTCTGCTGATCATTTTAGCTACTGTTATTTACTGAATAAATCGTGATTTATAATGATTCGTAGTGAATAACTGCACTATCATGGCAGTAAAATATAAGTGCATTCCACTGGTTCGCCAGCAGAAAATAGTTCATCAACTAAAGATTCAGTAAAGTAATTCAACTTATTGAAATCACTGGTTCAGATTTAGAGTGCACCTTACTGGTCCACCCGCTCACTTACCAGACACAAGTTATCACACCGCAACTGACTTGGAGGTGCGAAGGCTGGGGTTTGTAGGTCCGTCGATCGTTTCCAGCTTGACACGTTCCATGTGTTGCGCATTGCCGCAGTGTCGCTTGTCAGGTACGCGGCAAACTAATACAATACTCTAGCATTATTCTTCACATTTCATGCAAGATAACACAAGAGAATGTCGATATGCTCCCCGGAAAGGAAAAGTCTGCACTTTTCAAGGCTCGCTGTTGAGTCATCAGGTTTGTCGCAAGGCTATATAACTGGCGGCGACAGTTTGTCACACGGGGCCGCAGTTGTCTAGTACTCAGACATACCGGGTTCGATTTCCGACGGGGTCGCTTCTGGATTTTCGCATGCAGGAATTGAGCCAGACGATGTCGCTAGTCGGTCGGTTTTCTCGGGGATCTACCGTTTCCCCTGCCCTTACATTCCGACGCTGCTCCATTACATCGTTTCATCCTCATCAGCTCTCAAGACCTCAATGTTAAGAACCGCCCAAATCTCTCGGCAACGGTCTCGGCAAGTATGGATCACCTGAAGAGTATGGTTTAGGGTACCTTACAGCATCTATGATGTAGTACGCACAATCCATAATTATCTTCATGATTCTATGCAACTTAAGTTTTATATATATATTTTGTCATTCTTTGTAATAAACTTCTGATAATTTTCTGGGAATAATACTTAAGTTAGAATTGAGACTGGGATTAAATATGGCGCTCACTTAATAGTATAATAAGTGAAATAGTATGGATAGGCAGTTCAATGTTGTAAATAATAGTGGTCTTTTTATATCAATTTAATTATTAAAACATTTAATTAAGCTCATTTATTTTTATTAAGACCTCCTACCCTCACGAACCCGGATACGCCCATGGTGACTTGTAATACTATTAAATACAATATGTTGAAACTACTTCTATTTGAGACTATAAGGAATACGTTATGTGTGTGAATGTTAATGGCAGTTACAAATGTTCAAAATCTCCGCCATCAGCAACAAGACATAATCTGCAACGCTTTAGTTGTTAAGAGATTTGGACAGCTCTTAACAAAGACGTTTTGTGAGCCGATGAGAGTGAAATGAGGTGAGAATGAAGCAGCGCCGGTATGCAAGGACTGGGGAAACGGGAGATCTCCGAGAAAACCCGCCGACCACTGGTATCGTCCAGCACGATTTCTACTTGCGAAAATCCGAGAGTGACCCGGCTGGGGATTTAACCAGGTTTGCCTTGGTTGGAGGCGAGCACTCTAACCGCGCAGACACCGCAGCCCCTGAAACGCTGTAGAACATAACAACAAACAATAGCTACGTTTTCCATGGGAGTGGAGTCACAGGCGGTCACAATCGCGTTTTCCATGGCATCCAGTCTCCATCATAGACTCAAGATGAGGCAAACCGATCTCCCTGGCTTCGCACAACCAATCTCCGTGTCCCAAAACTGAACTAATTTTCTGCCAACAAGTTTAGCGAAAACGGCATGGTTTGGGTTTCAGGTTTGAAAACTGATTTGTAAACATATGCTTTGTGATGTTATGTATATGTACTTCTTCTGGCCAATTTGTAATGCAAATTAATTAAATTCTAAAAGGTAAAATTATTTTATTAATATAATAGTGATTGCTATTTAAAACTTCAGATATAAACAAACACGTTAATCGCTGTTGACCATTTGACTTTGACAGTTGTGTATGATGAGTGTAGTTGATATGCGCAGAAGACGAATAAGCTGTCTACCTAATTTTTAGTCTATGGTCTCCATGGCTTTGTGGTGAAAGGTACACAATATTCTTCATAGTTCCCCACAGATAGAAATCTCACGTCGTTATACTTGGATATCGGTATATAATATACTTAGAAATTCTTATTCGGCTATCCACCTTCCAACAAATGTTTCATCCAGGAGCAACCTTATGCCTCGATGGTAATGTGGCTTTGCTCCGTCCTGCTGGAGAAAGCAATCGTCATCTGGGTAGAGTTGGTGAACAGCTGGTGCAATGATTTCCTGAAATATGTCACTGTAACTCTCACCAGTCACCATTCCGTCAAACAATAACAATGACCCCACAAGTCCCCTTGCAGACATGCGGCACCAGACTGTTAACCGAGGAAGACAAACTGCTTGCTCTACCAAAATGCGGAGATTTCCATCGTCTCAGCACACACAGTTGTGGTGGTTGACAGAAGGTTGCTTCATCGGACAAAATCATCACGTCAGTAAACTGTTCGTTGACGTTGCACGTTTTCACAACCCACTCACAAAATTTTTCACGCCCCTTTTTGGGTCGTCTTCATTCATAGCGGGAAGTAACGTGGGAATGTAGGGGTTCCACTTTACTTGTTTTAAAATTCCTACGAACACTTGATTTACTGACATCTGACTCGTGCGCAACTTGCCTCACGGAGTTCGACTTCCTGGGGGAACGTGTGAATATGCGCAACATCACCTCCACACTTCCGTCGTCCGTTTGTCGTTCTCTTCCTGCTGCGCCGTCATTCACAAGGTTCCGTCCCTCTGAAACTTGTCACGCAATCGTGTCATTATTACACGTGACGAAGACGCATCATCAACTTCTGCCCTTCATAGTCTCCTTATCCGAATCACATTCTCATATTTCCAATAGCACTTTCAAATACACTTACGTTGCTCGATAGAAGACCTAGTCACCTCCGCCATTCCCTCCATAATTGCAGTGTTGCAGCTCTTGGCAGCAAACGGAACTGACAGCAAGAGAATGGCGACACGCGCTTGCACACAGCCAACATTGTCCTTATAGTGTCAAATACAAGCATTGTCATCAAATCGCCTCGAATAGTTTCTCTTTCATTAACGTACAAATTGTGTGAACATTGATTTGGGGCATCGGGTACGAAGTTATCAAGGAGGATAGTGTAGTCTCAGGCACCATGCAAATTTCGTAGACAAGTGCGAATTATTATTGTCTGATTGCTCTTCATTTCTTGTTTGAAACAATTGTTATTCTGAATACCTTCGCGAATCCGAGCGAAAGTCATTTATTCGCTGACAATAATCGCCTTCAAAGTTACGGCGAAATTTTGACAATAAAACTGCCTCGATTCTGGTAGTCGCATATTCGTTTCTTGAGCGTTATCACCCCGTCATTTACGCTCGATTAGGACGTCTGCCACAGACCTTCACGTAATTTCAGCCACGGCTTGATCTTGCTTCATTTTCGGTGCAAAGTATCTCCTTGAGCTTCCACTTCCTCTCTTCGTGCTGTTAACAGTGGGATGAATGCAAATTTCTAGCGAACTTCTCGAAGGAAATATAGGCTAAACGAGATTGCCTCTATCTGTTTTGCATGACTGGCTGTGTACGTGTATGCCAACCCACCTAAAAATTTGAATCCTTCTACTGAATTTCACCAAACCCGATACAGTAAACATCCAGACTACATTGATCGAGATCTTACCAGTTTCTTATTTACAAAATGTCGACCAGTTCAAATAGTTAAGCGTTTTGTCATAGCAGGAAACGTTCAAACGTCGTGAACCTAAACTGGTATAACTGGTATTAGTGTAAATAGCACACACAGTGCCAGCGTTAAATTCAAAGACTCGTGTCCCCCCCCCCTTTTTTTTTCTTCCGCAAATTGGAAGATAGGGCAGATTGAATAATTAATACCTCTACATCACATACCGGGACGTTCGGTACACGAATTCCACTATCGTAAACCACTGACTCTTATTTTCAAAATGACGGCCTTACAAACGTAATAGATTAGTGTGCTATATCTACCATACCTTTACGTATATTCCAACCAAAACTGGCACGCTAGCAGTACCAATTGTAAGCATTAAGTTTGCTGATTTACCGCCTCTTATGTACACTGTTTTTTAAGATCGCGGTTTTGAAAAATAAAGCATTTACATAATATAGGGTGAGCCTAAAATATGTAGACAATTTGATGGCTTTACAACCTTGAAAGCTTCTACTTATTTATGGCTCATCCTGTATATATGGAACTACTCAAACTATTCCCTCCGACTTCGGTAAGCAAGTAGTGCTAAGGTACGACCCCTTAACTTATACATGACATCTGGGAATTGTTTTAAAAAAAATTTCTTTTTATATATTTTAGTGTTATGCACCATATCTATCAAACTGTTAGGCCTACGCGTATTTCAACAAAACTTGATGGATTAAAATTAAATAGAGCGTTACCTGAAAAAGTAAACATTTTTCTTCCACACATCGAAGACAACTCAAATTATTTCGGTCGATTTGGTACACAGTAACTTATAATTACGTCAAGCTTCTGAAAGTTACGTTATTTTAATTGTTTAGAAGCTTTTTCCAAGATTGTTTGTTTCACACACATTGGTACGCTCACAGTACTTATCGCGAACATTAGTTCACTTGCCTGTAGAATTTTTTGCCCTCCACCTGCAAAACAAAGCTTGATACCACATCCCAGTAACCACGGAAACAGATTTCAACAGATTTGGTACCCAGATGGTACAGTACCAGTCCCTTGAACTAATATAATACCTCAGCAACTTCTCAAAGGAGTACCACTACATTAGGCTTACAAGTAGTAACATTAAAGGTCAAATAAAAAAATAGGTAACTTATTTAAAAATGGCTATCGTATTCGTTTTGTAGTAACTGCGATATCTTCCAAACAATTAATTTTTTTTTAGTTAAAAATTTTGTTCTAAATTACTAACTCTGAGCACTGATCTCCATAAATAATATCAACAATCGTTCTCTATTGCTGACGGGAACACCATAAAAATTATTATTTAAACACGTATTAGGAACTAATCTGGTGGTTGCCGTAAAATGTATTGCAAAACTCCTTATTGCTATAAACTCGGATGGGGCCGCGGTGATGCAGTGGTCTGACTACTCGCCTCCCACCTAAGCGAACATGGTTCAATTATCGGAAGGGTCGCTCCTGAATTTCCTCAAGTGGGGATTGTGCCTTACGATGCCGCTGGTCAGCGGGTTTTCTCGGGGATCTCCCGTTTCCCTCTCCCTTGCATTCCGGCGCTGCTCCATACTCACCTCGTCTAACCTTCATCGGCTCTCAAGACAATGATGTTAAGAGCAGCCAAAATCTCTCCACACGTGCCTCTCTCTCTCTCTCTCTCTCTCTCTCTCTCTCTCTTTCTAGACTGTCTTTAAATAAATTCGCGAAATTCCCAGCTCCCTACTTAATTAGGAATATATCTTATAACTCATTCATTTCCAGTTCACACAATTGTATACATAATCCAAATAAAGGTTTTTTTTTTTGGCCGGCACTTAACACTGCAAGGCTCAGTCCCCAGAGGTGTCCCTTGCGGATAACTGATTCGTAAACTGCGGTGATGCACTACATTATGAATGATTCGTATTACCACAGCAGAACACAATAGCTTAATGATCATTGGGCTGTGCCAGGTAGCGTACAGTGACATGAACAATGGTTATTGTTTGCAACACCTGAAACGATAAATTAAAGTGAGTCTGAAAGAGCTTAATCGCAAGGTATTCCTACCTAAGTTTTGAGAACCACTTCTAGCACAATGCCCGAGTGAAGCTGTGCCTACACTTGTACGGATATCTCTCCTGGCAATAAAGAAACAAAACTGACTCTGATGTGGTTGCTCTGTTCTCTTATTTTCGCCAGGACTTTACTAGGCCACACCATAGCATTTAAAAAGTTTCTTAAATAAAAATATATATTTATGTACTTGCTAAAACGAACACTCTCGACTGTACGTCGTTTTAATTGGGGGGGAGGGGGAATTTGGTTGGAACGCAAAAAACTCGGCACTCTATTGATTGATACCTAATAATGAAGAAGTGGTGTAGTATTGACCAACAGGACGGCATTAAGATAGACTAGAGGTTAATAGAACATTAAGTGAGACTAGAGGTTAATAGAACATTAAGTGAGACTAGAGGTTAATAGAACACGGTGTCCTTGCAGTGGTGCGTATAGGCGACTCTCGTTTGTCTTGTGTTCAAATATGGTAGAAGATTACCGACATCAAAGTGGTAATTAGAGGTACTTAAAAATATAAGTGTGAATGAAAACAGGCTATTCAGTTACATTGGTAATTACTTCATTATATATCTTCCAAGTCCACACGACCATTATAATAATTTTTCTTGTGACTTCCTCTGACAATAGTTGCTATTATGACGTTTGATTTCCCCTCTCAACACGGGGAGAGATTCGTGGCTATAAGGTTATATTTCTCGTACCGCTATCACTATGTGTCCTTATTTGAATATACAGAAATGCTTGGAAACTTTATGGTAACAATGTAATTGCACAAGTTTTAGCTCGCGGTGATTCCTTACCGCTGTATAGTTCGGTGTACCACCACGTTGGCTAACGCAGCCACACTCTACTCCTTTGTAAATGGTTTAACGACCGTTAACATCTCTTTCCGGCGTCAACTGCAGACTACATCAGTTATAGCCCTTTATTTACATTCAGGGACCTATTAATCTCCGTCATCTCCATTTCCGTGCAGCATTCCCAGTGATATTAGTCCGCTGGCCGCTATGCTCTCCCTCTAATTCCAGTCTCGTGAACTTAATTCATCTCGTAAATTTATTCATAGCTGGCTTTATTCGCCTCCAAGCGGATAAATACTGGGCTTATTTCCCCCTTCTTTTAGTTTGAATTAGTCGTGAGTTGACAACGTCATTGAGCAAACGCTGCAATAGTTTTTGTTGCATTTACGTCTGTCATGTACTACAGCTCGGTAGTCATATGCGGAAAAGATGTCACACGGCGTAAAATCCAATATTTAAAGGCAAGCCAGCGGTTCTCTTATCTATTAAAACCAGCTCCTTAAGTGGTAAAACTCTGTATTCTTCGTGTACCCGTCATTGGGCTGAAAATTCTTTCGGCAAGATTTTCCGAGATTTTCCGTCAAATACGTACCTGTTCGGCCAATTGCCTCGACCTTCCTTCTTCCGCCTACATGTATAATGGCAGCTAACGTTATATCATGCCTCAACGATAGTGTACTATCCTCCATCGTTGCTCCACACAAAAATAATTTTTGTTTTGAGGTAACTTTTGTTAAGGAACGTTAGATATTGTCTTACAGTAAATACCGGGAAAATGCGCCGTATGTTTATAATAAACCATCATAAATTTGGGTTCAGCAATTATAAATTAACTTTCGGGCAAATGCGTGGACTTTTAATTTTCTTGAGTACCGTGACTAAATGTGTATGTAATGCCAATACATGTCAAGTTAATGTTACGATAAAGTTACATATTCATTCGTAAACCTCAAAAAGAGGCTAGCATAAAAAGATACAATAAAATTAAAACCGCAACGAAAACCTACAATTTTGTACAGTTCATCTAGATACAAATTTATACCTATAGCCAAGAATAATTCTTTACAATGTGCAAACAGTTTTGTCTCGCTTATATTTTCGTCACGAAAATCTTAAATTTTTATTTCAAGGTCACATTCTACTGGAATAAGTTCTTTTCGATATAAATTTGAAAAAAAACTTTGTAGTGATGAGCTCTTTTTATGTTTTATTTTCACTTTACAGGTTACTGATCAACGCACACCCCGTTATGCAATGTAGCTGATTTAGCGACAAACAAACATATTGTTACGAATTTTGATTTTACGCCAATTCATTCCTGAAAAGGGCAATGGGGTAATTAAATAATGAGTCATGATTAGGTAGAGCACAACAGTATAAGATGGGTTTTATTGAACACAAAGATTATACAATAACTATTTATGTGAATATTGATCGGAGGAGCTGAAATGGAACACCAAGATGTTAATTAATTATATTTAGTATTATTACCTCACGCCATTACTATTACAATGTAATTGGAAAGTCCCCACCTTGTTCATGTTGTCAGAGGCTGATTCTAGGAGGCGGTTAACGATGGCCGGATACACCCATCTTCAGTGGTCTTCTCTCTGGTCGGGTCGACGACAAAAGAAGCCGCTCCCGGTATTACGCTGGCCTATATCGGTTGCGTTGTTAAATATTTTCGGTCCCGTTTACTGGCCGGTGGAGGGGATTTCTGCAACTGTCTTTCGCAAGGTATTGCAATCGCGCTCGTGCCCTGATTCAATGTTTGAAGGTGTGATCAGGCAGGCCGTCCAGATAAGGCCTGATCACTTCATAACATCATGCACAAAAAGCTAACCTATCCCTGCCGTCCCCATCCCTCTACGTTCCTGTAAAAAGTGATCGGTTTGGTTGTTTCACTTTATGTCTAATACCAACCCGTGATTTGGTTTTCTCCGTGGCTTCCTGAAAATATATGTATTTGGGAGGGTTGCAGCAAAGACGCTATCCTTCCGTCACTGCAGACTGATGTGAAATGAGAGACGGGTCAACTGGGGATAGAAGTTAAGGGGGATTAAGCGTCCCCCCAAAACATTTTCAAGTTGAAATTAGACGGGATAAAACGAGATTAGTAAAATTAATAAAAGCCCGTGGTTAGACCTATTTACTATATACCGTCTTTGTTTGCAGCTTTCAATGTAGTTTTAAAATCAAATTTTGATATACTATACAAACTGTCCAACAAGACAATTGGCCAGAGCGAGCTAAAACAATCCTCCCAAAGTAACCCCTTTAATTGGTTTGCTGGATCAGCCACCGTATGGAAGTATTTAGTCTTCTTCTACTTGCTGTAGTCTCCCGGCAGCTTGTCTTCTGGCTGCCAACCAGGTAGGAGTTTTGTCTGCAGCCGTACACGCTAAGTCAAGGTGATGTGACCAGTTACGGTTCTCTCCCATACCGCCACCATGAATCGACTTATTTGCACCGAGTCTACATGCAACGGGTTCAAAACCCACAAAAATTCATAAACGCGTCGTCTTCAAACTTCCTGCGTTTAACTTGGCGACGTCAACGCCAAAACTTCATCTTTTAACTTCCATCCTAGACCACTTGAACTTCGGAGCATTGATTCTGGAGCTCGTCGTGGCGAATGCTTTTAGTTCTGCACATTTCCTCTCACCGTAAACTAATCTCAGGGTATTCTTCACAGTTCAGTCATCCCGTTGCAAAACACTTCAGCAACCGGATAGTAACATCATATTTTGGGGCTTTATCATCGATTCTGCTTAATTCGTGTTGGCCATCGGGTGTATATTCTAAATGCATTAAAAATAAACTTAAAGCCCGATTATGGAAGCCAATCAGACTTACCTTCTAGAAAAATAATCGAGGAATTAATTTGGAAATGTAGAAGGTACTAAAATTAATCCTGTTTAATAAGTAACTTTTCTTTAACATTACATAGCTTTTACCTTCGTATCATGTTTCGTGATATAGCCTAAGTTCACTACATACGGTCATTCGATCCCACGTAAGTATTATTAATTTAGGTTGGTACAGGAGTTCAGGCCTCTCCTTCAAGTGTAATAGATTCGTTTTCTGCGAGTACCAAAAAAAAAAATTATCAGAAGCAGCAACAATATCAATTTATTAGAATAGAGTTCCGTTGTTAATTATACTGCACAGTGAGATGTTCTGGCTTCATAAAAAGCTGATATCTGACTTGGTTAACGACGCAACTTGAAAATTCGCATACTAAATATTGAAGTTTCTTTAACAATAACCTCACACAAGGTTGTTTTTACCAGAAACCATGAATGTTTTTAGTAGTGTAGCCATAATCTTTGTCTTCTAACTTCTTTTAGCCAGCTTAGTGGGCATATTGCGAATATGTGATACCACAATAAAACGTTTGAAATTGATGTATGCCGACACCGAATGACTTGAGTAAAGCGATTGGTCGTTTTGTTTATTTAGGGTAAGCGTATTACCTAAATGGTACAATACTACCTAAATGCGTCTAAGGTATGCTATTGTGCCCACTCCACAGAGGATGGTGGACATCTCTAACACTAACTGTAAACAGCATGTACCATACATTAATAAGCTTACAGTACTGAAGCTGACTGTATCTCTGGCGACAGTAAGTTCGTGATTACCTGCAGGAAGTGTTGGTATTACTCAAGTTCCTGGAACTGTATCGCCACCGCAGAAACTTTTGTGTGCGTTTTACACGAAAACGGCGTGTCCTGGGCAGTTGTACTAAGAGGCCATTTTTGTTCATTAAGTCACAATGCACAATAAACCAGCACCAAACGTTCATCATTTCTGATGGTAAAACAAATGTCTGCAATATGAGATTGGCCACCCCTGTTATTTTCATTACGGGGAGAGATACTTATGAGAGTTTGCTCGTATGTTAATTGAAAATCCCTATATCATGAAACAGTTTTCAGAGATTGGTGATTTAATTTAATATCGTCTCCAAAAATTTGCAAAAAAAAAAAAATAGAACACTTTTATATTTCGACTTTAAATGCTCGTATTTCCCTTAGTATTAAATTAAGGTAGAGAATGTCCTGTATATTTTCCATTATTATTTTTAATACGGAATAACCCCAAGAAGTTTCTCGGTCGAATTTCGCCCCACTGTGTATATTAGATACAGTACGGTATTAGGCAAGGCTATTTCATAAAAGCATATATTGTGAAAAACTGAAATGCACTACTCGTTGTTCTGTACAATATTCCGTAACATTACAAAAATTTTGTTTATTGCTGTAGTTTGATGAACGGAGTAAATATCTTACTGCCATAGTAGAAAAAAATACCTCGTAGAGAGAAATTATTGTTGCTATATACTTAAAATTGGTTAAAACGCTGCCATTACTGTTATCAGAGCTTATTATAGGTTATTAAAATACCGTTCTGGTTTCGTCGTAAAGGTTTTGAACTGTTTTAAATAGTAAGATTTTAAAAAGGAATTACTGTATAAAAATATTCTGTATTTAAGAGTCTGCCACATGTATTATATCAGCCAACAGTGTTTGAGCTGTACCCATATTTCTAAGTGAAAAATGTGCTTTCGTCGTAAATTATGATTTTCTAAGCGCAACAAAATGAAAGCCTTTTGCAAAAGACTGACTAAAAATTACCAAACGTGGAATCTTACAGATGTCACACATCAGCAGTTGTCTGCGATGTTCTTTGATTTATTATGTTCGGGATGTCTTAAATAAATTTGAAGATGTTATGAGAATATAATTTCAATGTATTTTCGTATTGGCCCGGCAGTTTATAAAACTGTTTTATGTCTATTTCCCTGTTCACGCAAGGGAGATATCGTAGCCGATACAAGGGTTTACTCCAGAAAAAATGCACATTGATACACTTTTACTTCGCCTACCGTACTACAGCTACAATGAACCCTTTTAAACAGAATTTCGATTTTGCTACCACTAAATGCAACATTTAGCGGCTATCAGCGCGGAATAATTGCGTAATCAAGCTCCTAATAAGCTGTAGATATTTAATACATTTCCGAAAGTCCAAATTAGATTTTCGTTTAAAAAATGCACGAAATAAAATATTGTGTTAATGTGGTGTATCAAGAAAAAGAATTTAAAAAAGTTCGTTTCTATTTCCTTTGTAATTTAAAAAATAATCACTTTAAGTTTGATTTTAATTTGTATATTAAAAATTTTTCAAGTGTGAATTAAAACTATATCATATCCTTCAGTCCAATGATTGTAGCCAAATCATGCTTAGGGTTTGGGATATTAAAAGCTAGTACTGAAAGCCAGTTTCTTAGAACGAAGGCTCACTGATCTTCATTTGACATCTTATAGCATCAAAACACTAACACAGTGAAATGAACTACTTACCGATTTGCCAGCTTAAGTGTTCCTTATGATGGAGAATTATCTGTTGCAATAATTTTGTACCTTCCCAAATATCAAACAAGCAGAACAGTTGGTCAACTATTGCCAGTGATGGCAAAAGTTCGTATTCATGACTGTCAGGGTATTTATAACTGTCAGGATTTATGACAGGTCATAAAAGTAAAAGTGAATTTACCAATTATTTTTTTATAATCTTAATGTTAGCCAGTGTTCTCACAGTGATTGTTATACACTGGGGAGCCAAAAAACCTGGTATAGGCGTGCGTATGCAAATAACAGAGGTATGGAACCAATCAGAGTAACGCGATGTGGTCGGCAGCGCCTATATAAGACAACAAGCGTCTGGCAAAGTTGCTAGATTGGTTACTGTTGCTACGATGGCAGGTTATCAAGATTTAAGTGAGTTTGAACGTGGTGTTATAGTCAGCGCACGAGAGATGGGACATAGCATCTCCGAGGTAGCGATAAAATTTGGATTTTCACGTACGACCATTTCACGAGTGTACCTTGAATATCGGGAATCCGATAAAACATCAATTCTTCGATATCGCTGCAGCCGGAAAAAGATCGTGAACGAACGGGACAAACGGCGACTGACGAGAATCATTGAACGTGACAGACGTGCAACGCTTTCTCAAATTGGCGGAGATTTCAATGATGGGGCATCAACAAGTGCAAGCGTGCGAACTATTCAACGGGACATCATTGATATGGGCTTTCGGAGCCGAAGGCCCACTCGTGTACCGTTGTTGACTGCACGACACAAAGCTTTACGCCTCGCCTGGGCCCGGCATCACCGCCATTGAACTGTTGATGACTGGAAACACGTTGCCTGGTCTGACGGGTATCGTTTCCAATTGTATCGGATCGATGGACGTGTAGGGGTATGGAGACATCCTCATGAATCTATGGACCCTACATGTCAACACGGGACTGTTCAAGCTGGTGGAGGCTCTGTCATGGTATGGGGCGTGTGCAGTTGGCGTGAAATGGGACCCCTTCTACGTCTAGATAAGACTCTGACAGGTGACAGATACGTAAGCATCCTGTCCGATCACCTGTACCCATTCATGTCCATTGTGCATTCCGACGGACGTGGACAATTCCAGCAGGATAATGCGGCACCCCACACATCGAGAGTTGCTACTGAATGGCTCCAGAAACACTCTTATGTCTATAGACACTTCCATTGGCCACCTAAATCACCAGACATGAACGTCATTGAACATATCTGGGATGCGGTGCAACGCGCTGTTCAGAAGAGATCTCCACCGCCTCGCACTCCTATGGATTTGTGGACTGCCCTTCAGGATTCATGGTGTGAATTGCCTCCTGCATACCTTTAGACATTAGTCGAGTCCATGCCACGTCGTCTTGCGGCACTTCTGCCTGATCGCGGGGGCCCTAAACAATATTAGGTGGGTGTACCAGTTTTTTTGGCTCTTCAGTGTATATTTACAGAAGCCCCACAAGCAGATGGTAGACAAAATGATAACTGTTACTTACTGCTGGGTAATATTAGCAGCAAGCTAATGGGCCATTTATGCCATGCCAACTGTAGCTTACTGCTGGGGACATATTAGCAGCAAGCTTGTAGGCCACTTATGACATGCCAACTGTTGCTTACTGCTGAGGACACAATAGCAATTAGCGTATTTTAATTCACTTCATTTTTTATTTCATGCATACGTGAAGTAAAATTATCATGTGACATTGTTAGTATTAAGATAATAATAGGACAGAAAACCTGGAAATGATAGTATGTAAAAAAACATAGTTTACTTTTTTAATATTTCCTGAAAGTAGTCCAAACCTCAAATACTAGTATATTAAACGAAACACATAAATCTCAGTATTCACCCATATTACTTATATAAATAGCGTCTGTAGTAAAGATACTCATGCAGATTTTATGCGTCAAAAGTATTCAGACTGACTTAACAAGATTCTAAATAAATACGTGATAGATTAGTTGGTAACATTCTAAAGTAAGAACCCAATCGTTGGGAGTTCGATTCCATGCTCTTTTGTGGAATTCACCAATCGTGAAGTAAAACAAAAATCAACATATGTGAAGATGGGAAATAAATTATTATTATTTAGGCAAAACATAACTATTTGTTGGTTTTAAAAATGCATGACAAACTGCTTTTATGTGGGCCAAAAGTGGCCAACTGCTGAGCTGTAAGTGGCCAACTGCTGAGCTGTAAGTGGCCAACTGCTGAGCTGTAAGTGGCCAACTGCTGAGCTGTAAGTGGCCAATAGCAGGTCTACAAGTGACTTATGGCACGCCAGAAGCAGTAAGCCAGTAGGCTACTGCTGCCACTCGTGGTCTGCTGATGGTACTGACATGCTTGAGGTACAATCGGCTTTGCAGAATCGGGCCGCTTATGGGCAGATTGTATTTTGGTACATGGAAATTACCTGAACAGCGGCCCAGATGTGGCCATCTGTACGCAACAGTTAAGAGACATCATGTGGGGCACGTGCATCTGCGGGTGAATTACGGAGGTTGACAGATTATGGAAACGGTTTGTGGGCTGCTCGTGTATAAGCAGGTTTGCCCAAGTAGAACAACTGAGTTTTACTACTTGGGATGCTGCATAATGAAAAGCCAGATTAAATCTACATTTCTCTTAATCAAAGTGATGCGGGGAAATGTTTCTAAGTATCATTCCAGCCACACTCGCAAGGCATCTCTCCAAAGGGGATACTTAGGAACCAGCCTCTTTCAGGAGACTGGGCGAGGCTGTAAAACTAAATAATTTGTCGATGTTTTGAAATAAATCTATACTTACTTACTTGCTGACTGGGACAACATAGCTGTTAAAATTTTAAGCATCGCCGCGTCAATGATTTATTGTTCATGTACTGGTTTTGTTAACCTCTCAAGCTTAATGCCTGAATAGGGCTATTGGGATAGCAACATTGTAACATGTTATCTTAAACAAAATTAAAAATTATGCTTAACGCATTATCTTAGCCGGAGTACCTGAAAGTGGCACGAATAAAATTAAAATTGTCGAAATACGAAAGACAGTTTATACGCCTTCGTTTCCTCGTGAACAAATCTAAGTTGTTTTATTTCACTGATTTCCTGTTTTCATCACTATGAAAGTATTCGCTAGCGAAACGCAGTGAAATGACAAACTTCAGCTGGCAAAACCAAAACATGTGGGCTTGTCCTCCCCAGCGTCCATTAGAACGAATATCCGTCTTCTCGGGAAAACCTTGGTGATTCGAGAAATTCCGAAGGGGAAGTTTCCGTTTACTTCCAGGGCCGCTGTTGGCATGTATGCGTGCTCGATGTCGGCTCCGTAGTCTTCCAAGACTGCACAGGGAGATGGGAGTCTCCACCGAGAAAGGGAGCGGAAAGAAGCGTCGGGTACCGGCCCCATACATCACGGCTCCTCACCTCCCGATCCATCACCAAGATAAATATTGCCCGGGGATCAATCTCACATCGCGGACACTCGTGCAAGTTGCTGGACCCCCGGGGGGTTCCGCCCTTCCCCCCCTCTCCCGCTTGTCCATTGACTTTCCTTCTGCTCTCGCACCCTCCCTTCGCCGTCTCGCCACCCATGTGCTCCGAGTTCTCCTCCTCCTTGGAATCGCAGGGCCACGACCAACTCTCTCCTCGCACGAGACCCCCGTGCCTGAATTATACATCAGTGCTCGCTCGCGCGCTGGTCCTCTCGTTATGCAGAAGCGGTGGTAGTCGAGACGCCAGAAGCGACTGGAGCCTCCGGCTTGAATCATGCACGACACAATCAAGCCTAAGCTGACGGATCTTCAGTGACCTTGACTTCGACAAGTTACGCCTGAGATAAGTGAATTTCTCAACAGAATTTGTTTTCAAGGAATGCCCTAGCAAACAAATGTGTAAGGACCATCATCGTATTTGATACGAACAGTAATTATTTTCTTTTTCTATGACTGACACCATCACCACGGGAGGTAATCGAATTGTTTAAAGATTCGCGCCCGACACACAAACCGTATGTAGTATGTGTTGAAAATGGAAATGGAATTCCTAGCGACAGGATTCCGCCCAGCATTGCGAAAATTAAAAATAAGAATATGAAGTCGTTTACGCTGAATGAAACGCAGTTGAACGATACTTGAAACGCGGACCTCGCTTTCTATAAAGATACTCTGGATAAGTCGGAACTACAATCGAACAACAGATGAAGTGCTGTAAGGGTAATTAATAATCAATAAAACTTCAGTTAGCCATAGAGTGTAAATACAATGTCGGATGTAATTTCGTCACTAAAATTTACGTCTGCGTTTTCATGGAGAATTCACGAATAAGGTTGTTGCGAGTTTTTTGACAAAAGATATTATCTTTATTCTCTTTAATCACCTGTATTTATGGTACCTATCTAAAAGAATGTCAAGTTCATTATCTGTGAGAAACAATTCATAGGCAGACTTTCATCGTAGTCTGTATTTTCTTGAAGTCAGCACTTGACACGTCCTTATTTTCATCTGGTTAATGTTTACTGTAGAACGCGTCACTCTTCTTTGTCCTCTTAATAGTGCCTCTTCATATCTGGAACAATCTCTTTGTTCTGCACAACTTTCATAACTCTGGAATGTTTCAATACCTTTTTATTGAAGCTCACGTCTTTGCACCATACAGAATAAAATCCACATAAACAACTTATGAAATATTCTTCCTTTTTTTTTTTTTTTTTTTTTGAACCTCAATCCCTTTCTGTTGGAATGTTTCCAAGTGAACATTTTTCATTTACTCTTCTTCTCATTGCTCCTGATGTAAAACTTCAATTTCATTGCGTGTCTCATACCAGGTACATTATTTGTTCCAAATTATCTCCTGCCTTGATGATTATGGTGTACTTGGAAATGCTCACAATTTTAGGCTGACAAGTGGCCGTCTTAACTCTTTGCCTTTATTCCTCATATATTCCAACATTATTTCCAGTTCTTGATCTGTCCGCGTACTTGATTGTCTTAATTATCCTTCCTCCCACGTCTATCCCGAGTACATCTTCTATAGCCTGCAATTCCATCTATCCCTTTACGCAATTAATAATACTGAAGCCACGCTTAGTTTTACTTCTACATTTCTCATGATTTTGTTCCTTCCGTATAACAGACAATACTCAAGCCTGCTCTCTTTTCCACGTAGAGCTGTTAGAAAAGCATTTGTATTTTCTTTCCACCCCACTATCCTCATTGATATTATATAACACTCCAAAGCACCACAAAATAAACAATCCCGTCATTAATTTGATTACAATAAATAATGCAGACTTGCGTCTTCCTCTAAAATGTTAATACTGAACTTACTTATGTCCCTTTGCGGCCTGCAACGTCCATAGTTCGTCTTCCTGATCGATAATTAATCTGGCCAACCAAACTTATTCTCTTGCCTTTTTTTTCTATTCTATCGAGAATTATACGTGACACTTATATTTAACTGCAAGTGTTACAAAGTAAACCCTGCGACAACACGTGCTACCCTGAGGATTATCTTACATCTTAAGAAGAAGACTATTTATTTTCTAAGATGACGTGTGCTTAGACAAGCCACTGTGCAAACATTCTATTGATTAAAACTGAAAACGTTCTAAATTCAGTCTTTGCTAAGGCCCTTGGCGTGTCCGCAAGTATTCCATAAAATGCCACTATTTTTTTTCTTTTTCTCTCCACCTCCAACTTCACTTTTTCGTCAAGCTCTATTATTTATCACAATTTTTTTGACGTACTGACCACTCGATAGGTTTGTTGTTGAAATGTGTATTAAGCGTTACGGCAAAAATACTATGAACGATTAATTTATGAAATAAAAAAATATTTTTTCCATACATAATATTTTGTTTACGTATCGTATTGCATATTAGTCAGTTTGATATATTCGTTATGTGGTATAGTAAGGAGGCGAAGAACATTTCCTCTGTCCATAAAGGGACAGATGAGAGATGCATGTAATATAAAACTAACGTGACAACCTTTAATGTAGCTTCCAAACTTCTGTGCGCTCGAGATATGTGGAAAAAAATGAAGAGCGACATCTGCTCGTATGAGCGGCATTGTCTGGAAGAATATGCGATATTAGAAGACGGAAAATCGATGGATGAGAAAGGAAAATGCACAGGAATGTAATGATCTAAAGACGCAGGAGGAGATATGTCAATCACACAGCGAGAGGCAGAGAACGTATCAAAGGCTAGTCAGAACGAGGTAATCTGCTTTATCGACAAACGTATTACAGTTAAGAATGATTAAGTAGCTTATAAATCAGAAACCTGCTTTCCACTATAATGGAAAAACTTTAAACTTCATATAAAATATGGTAAGTCACTCCTTTGCAAGAAACTGGGAATTTTTTTAATCCAAATGACCACTACTAGGCACAAATATTTAAAATAGAGGAAGAATAGATCCTATAAGGTGAATTGTTGCAGATCACGTAATTATGTACGAATTGAAACCGAAACATTTGCTCAACATATAATTACCGTCTGATGTAACCATTGGCATTTAGATGAAGTAGATTTGTTTCGAAACTTGTCACCTTATAAATAGAAGCTGAAAAATATGTGATCTATTTTCACTTGAAATGCTTCTTTAAAGCACAGGTAGTTTCTTATTGACTAATTAATGCCTATTTTATAAATCAGCATTTTGTTAGTCTGCTTCCCTCAAACCTCGTGGTAATCACAGACACGTTAAATTGGTGACTTTCTATTAACCAGCAAAAAAAATCTAAATATAATTTTGCAGCTATTTTCACATCTGTATTGTTACGAGTGTTTTGTTAGTTTGCTTTCTTCAACACTCGTGCTAATCCCAGACACGTGAAATAGGTGACTTTCTATGTACCAGTAAAAAAATTTATCCAGAATCGTACAGTTATATACACATATAACAAGTGTTACGAGTGTCAGTGAAGTACGCAGCAGTCGCCGAGAGAAGTGGTGTTTGGTAGAACAGACGAATGGCCGAGCTGTCAGTCATGACACAGGTATAGGAAGATCAGGCATTTCGCAAAGCAGGCATTGAACTAACGTATGATTAGCGGAACATGCATCGACGTAACAGGCATTTGGCAGGAAATACTGCCAAACTGCTTGTTTTTAGCCACTGGATGAGGACTGCCACAGACACGATGTAGTTTTGTATTTAACATTCTTTCTCCACAGTCTTTATTTCCGCTCTCATAAGGGGCTATGGCGGCTGAGCGGTTAGCCTGCTCACCTCTCACCTTGGCAAACCAGGCTCAATCCCAGGTCGGTTCACTCCGGATTTTCGCAAGTGGGAATCGTACCGGACCATGCTACTGGTTGGTGGGTTTTCTCGGTGATGTCCCATTTCCCCCATACCTTCATTCCGGCGCTGCTCCATGCTCACCTCACTCCACCCTCATTAGTTCTCAAGACCTCGATGCTAATAGCCGCCAAAATCTCTTCACTCAATCCGATCTCATTATATAATTTTGAACCAGTTTGAATATAACAGCTTAACATAACTTACGAACTGGTAATACTATTTATTACTTTGATATTTATTTTTCAACAGCTTTTAAATTATTATTATTTATATCCTACATTCCAACTAAAAATTAAAAATAATAATTGTAACCTAAATCTACTGGGCTAAATATTTTATATCGCATCATGCGAAATAACACGTACGAAAAATAAGTATTACTGTGAAAATGTTATCGAACGTACACGCAATTAAATGTCAACACACACGATAGTGGTCCTGGGTGTACGTTTTAGCAAACGTATCGTGCTAGCGTCTCAGAATAGACAGTACAGCCAAAAGCGAGATTGCATAACGGTTCCTTCAAAGGGAATGAACTTCATAGCTTGTTATATGCGCGGGACTCGGGAACTAGTTCTTCTGTCTGGGTTGGTGTATAATCTTTATACATAAATGTCTCAGTTTGTATGTGTGTAAGTACGTTTGTTCTCTATAAAATGCGACGCCGTTCGACGTATATGCGTCACATCTGGCACGGATGTTCTTCGGTACCCAACTTAAAATACTCAGTAGGCCAAAATAAGCTCCGGACTCTCATTGGGAACGTCTTACACCCGGGCAACGTCAGGTAGTTCTGGTACACTACATAAGAGAAAAGTTTTTTTCAGCCAACAAAATACTTGTTCGTATAGGGGCAATGAAATACTTTGCTGTTGAAAGCAAATTATTATGTTGTTCTTATTTGGTTGCCCCAAACGAAGATTCTGTTGGTGCCACCAAACGTTGGTTTGGCTTTGCGTACATTAAACAGTTTTGGTTAAAATAAAAAGTCTGTAACCCCGGCCGTGATTCGAACCAGGATCGCCCTGTGCCCATACTCTACGCCCTAGCATACTCAGGTAAAGTGACCAATGACTAAACCCTAATGTTTTTATTTATAAAGGTACATTTCAAATACCTTAAATTGCGCGCAAATAAATATTTCAAGTTTTACAGGTTTAACTTTTAGTTTCGTGGTGAACTTGTTTGATTGGGATGTTTATACCATTATTAAGTATCAATAAATGCACTATTAAACACTGTTAATATCCCAATGATCACAAAAACTAAAAACAAACTCTCGAACTGTATTTTCTAACGCAGGCAATCAAACGAGGGGCCAAACAAATAAATACAGTTGATTCAACTAAATAATTTTTTTACAGTTTAATTTTATTTGGGCTAACACAGAGGTTTGGTTTATTCAAACATATATTTTTTTACGTGAAAAAAAAAATTAGTTTTGTCACTTTTCAAGTTTTGTTTAGTCAACGAAGTATTTTATTTATTTTTTTTGAGCCAACTACATATATTTTTGACCAAATGAAGACAAGTATTTTGTTTGCTGAAACAAACCTTTCTCTCAATGTAGTTTCTTATAATCCGATATACCTCATTGTTAGGGCCAGTGACTTTTCGCGTAAAAATCGGAGCACACAGTAGACTTCAGTACTATATACACACCTCAGCTGTTGTTGTACCTCCATTGGCTGCTGGTGCCGTGTCCGTCTTTGACCAAGCCACTCAGGACTAAGTAACTACGACACTGAACCTTCGTGATTCTTGCGCAAACGGTTAACACGGGCCAGAACATTTTTTAGCCGATCAAAGAAGCTGGACGACCCTATAGTGCTTTGGACTGTATCTTGTCTCGAAATATTTTCGCGAAATATCACTGCCCCTTCTTATTGGAAAGTTAGTGCTTGACTGGCTANTCTTATTGGAAAGTTAGTGCTTGACTGGCTAAGGAAGTTCGGGAATGTCGTCAAACCAAGTGAGAGTGCAGCTGGATCACACGACGACGCGATGCAGCAGCGCCTTCCCGCCTGCGTTCTCAGGTACTCCTTGCTCGCGTGGAGATGCGGGTTCGACTACCGGCGTGGTCACGCCCCGATCCTGCCTCGCGGGTAACGTGGCTGACGCTGCGGGCGACAATGTCGTTGGAAATTCCCGGCTCTCGTCCGTCTCCAGCTCCACTTGTCACGTCCACTAGCTCCGCTGATCATGTTTTTTATAAACACTTTGCAGATCTCCCACGCTGACTGGGGCCCCCCAGTAATCAGAGATGTACCCCTCCCCCCTGTCCATGTAGCCTAAACCCGGACGCATCGGGCCGCGATTGTGATAATGGGATTTGCCACCATGCTAAACTTTTCCGAGTGAGAGAAGGATACGCGCTGACGCGGCAGAGTGTGAATGCGGAAAATTTAGCATATTTTCGGCGAAGCATGGCAGTCGCAAAAACACAAAGTTTCCCGGTGGTACCACGAGAATGGAAAAGCGCCGAGTAAGATATTGTTTGCGGGAGCTAACGTAAGATAGAAAGTAGTGCTCCTGGTATAACCTTAAATAGGTCTCGGCCACCAGGCGGGGAGGTCGGAGAGGAACGTGCCGGTTCCACCGGGAACTTTGCCCACTGTAGTCTCCTTGCGCGTAGCCGTTCCATTGCGGTTACCCGAGGACAGAGACGTCGTTGCAGCAGTTGTCAGAGATCGCCGTGGAACAACCCGAAGTAGAATTGTCCTTCACGAGCTCCATCCGCAGCGGAACGAACTTCGCAACGAAGGCTTAGGATCGCAATCGGTAAACAATTTCGCACACCCGTCTCCCTTTTTTTTCCTCCATCGAATGGACCCAGGAAATCTGCTCGGGTTTCAGCTGGGTGTTTATCGCGCCCCGTCCTTCGGATTGGCTGATCCCCTGTAGCCCGCACGGCGCACGTGGCAAGAATTTCTCCACCCCCCCCCTCAATTAATTCCATCCCTCCACGAAATTGTAAACCCTGAGAGATAATGAAGCCTCCCGCCCCTCCAGGTTTTCTCCTCTTCTGTTCCGACGCCTTGTCGTCGGTGGCAGAGGGTCTTAATAGCAGCGACAGCGTCGAGTGGTACTTATCGGAACNAGTCTCCCCCAATGTTTGTGTGGGGTTGCCTCCCCTGGGACACCTGTAAGTGGACTGATACTCTTTTGGCCGCTATTCTCATTCCATACCTTCCCCTCGGGAAAATAAAATCTGGGCCGTGGATCCACCGTTGTATAGGCTGTTCACGGTAAACTGGGCACATTTTAACGCACGTTGTGTAGTCTTCCATTGTATGTAAAATCAACATGGCGATGTGTCTGATCAGTTTATTCATACGCCAGATAAGTAAGTAAAGCGGCAAAATTATTAGAAAATTTAAAAAAATTTTACAAATTTACAAATTCTTGATTTTAAATGAATTAAGAAAACTTAAAGTAAAATAAATAATTTCTGTATTCACAAATGTTTACCTTTCACTTTTAATTCGCGTATCTACTTTTCCTCTACCATTACCAACATAACTGTATGGAAGCCACTTAGTGTGCCCGTTTAAATGTATGCAGGTAGGAGCTGTGAAATTTTTCAAAGGTTGATTCCAAAAGTATGCAGTTAACAGTGAAAAACCTATAAGCGGGTTTCCTCTATGACGAAGCAGCATATGAGTGAGACGAATTTTGGTATTTGTCTAAGACTATAAAATCTGTTTGACATAACAACGAAAATACATTTAAGATATGACTCAAAATCGTCCTATATTCCACAATGAATATTTATATTTACATTACGTTGTCAGTACATTAAACTTTAACCTTCTCTTCTTCGGAGAGAAAATATTAGAATTCACCATCTGGTTTGTGACACTGTCTGCGTGTGTTTCCATTCATTTTCGCTGTGGCTGAACTGATTTCAATGAAATTTAATACTTAACCGTAAAAATAAATTAGCTTGTAGGTTATCCCTGTTCAAAATCGATTGTCGAATGTTTGCATTTTTCTTTAGAAAAACTGATTCAACAAAACGTTTCACTACAAATAATTTCAGTGTGTTGGATGACTGTAACATTTAATGGCAATGTTTTTATTCATTGGAACTATCTAAGACATTATTGCAAAATTTACTTCTGCTTAATTTGATTTTTTTAAACACAACCACTATTCTCAAAGCCACTGAAATCCTCAAGAAATTAATTTAAAAATAATAACCCTTTGCGCCTAATTTTTACGGTTGCCTTATTTAACACTTAGAAGTATTGCTGCTTGCCAAACTCCTTCGTAACGATTACTAAACAGATCATTTGTTTACGAGTGTGTTTGAAAGATTTACTNCCTTCGTAACGATTACTAAACAGATCATTTGTTTACGAGTGTGTTTGAAAGATTTACTTTGTGCTAGATGGGCAGAAAGAGAAACTGTAATTGGTGCTCATGAACAACACACACATACACGTTCCCACAACCACACACACGTACACGTTCCCACAACCTCACATACGTACACGTTCCCACAAACACACACACATGCGTAGGTATTTAACTTTATAAGTAATTTTACTGTTCTTGATCTTCGGCACACCGCGGGGGAAGTTGTGTAGTTGAGTTGCGAATATTTCACCGTAGGAAACACCGCAATAACTTATTTCATCGAAGGAAAGTTAAAAATTCAACTTTACCTATGTGTTACACAATGATATACATACAGGTCGAATTCCAAGAAAGCTAAAAACAAAAAGGCGATTTTAGAATTACATTATTTGACAAACTATAAATCAACTTGTGCTGGCTTGTAGCCAATGTGGAGCGGGTTTATTTATTTTTATGAGCATATAGTGTGTAAGATATTTTGGTGAGCCAAAACTAATCACTTCTCAGGAGAAAAAATGCGAGAGGACTGCAAAGAAAATAGTTTTCTTATGTCTAGAAACCTAAGTGGAAAAAGTTGGAAGATATGAGATATTTTACCCTTCATAAAGAAGTTAAGGGTAAGAAAATGAAGAAGCTTATCACGTGAGTTGATTTTACAAATCTCTCACCANCCGGACGATGCCACTGGTTGGCGTGTTTTCTCGGGGATCTCCTGCTTCCCCCGCCATTTCATTTCGGCCCTGCTCCATACTCACCTCAATCACCCTCATCGACTCACAAGACCTCACTTCACTAACTCACAGCAGGTTTCCGCTCCACGCACATTACGGCAACGAAGATCTGCACTCGGTGTTTTCCCAACGTCCCGTCTCTTATTTTTTTCATAAATAACTGGTTTTGAACATTTTATTTTATCTAAGACCACTTTTTGCTTTAAAAAGGTAGTCTTACTACCTTCTGTATAAGCAGACACAAAGTCATGTGGGAAAAAATGATATTCCAGTTTTGCTTTTATCTGTGATCAGAAGAAGAGTGAAATCGACTTATAATTGTATAGCTAAAATATCTCTAAACCATAGCGTAAATATGAAAAACGAGATGGAAAAAATTGCTCTTTAAATTGCGAGCCTTCCACGATCCCATATGAAGGTATATTCTCGGGAGATGTTACTTACGTACCAGTGAGAACCATCCTTGTAGAGAAACATTTATTTGCAGTCACCAACAAAGAAAAGTAAGGGTACTGGTGCATGCAAGAAGTATAAAATCGTGCTGTTATTTTTATCATTTCTTGCTCATTTGAATTCTGNGATATCTCATTGGGCGCTTTAATGTTAGATGATATAATCGTCAGTTCAATTTTAACGGCGATTTGTGATGCATGCTCCAGGTCATTGGTTCGAATTCGGCATCGGTGGTAAATGTTATTATGAATTTTCAACTGACCTTATTCATATGTTGTTCGAGTAAAACAGATTTCAGACAGCAACTGTGGAGCTAAAATACTCTGCAATTTCCCGACGTCTCTTATGCAACATTTAATCAGCTGTAAGGTCATTATCAACAGCCATTGCTGATTAACTCGTATTTTAAATGAACGAATTTTGTTTATGAATACTGTACCCGTATTCATTAATTACTGATTTTAGTACGTAGCTCCTGACGAAAAGAAAAGCATATTTAAATCTCGTCAATTTAGATTTGTCACAAAATAGATTGTCATCACCAGTAAATACCATAAATTTTGTTGCCCCATGATGCTTTCAAAATAAGTCACATTATTTAAATCCCGTCTTTGGTTTGTTTATAGCAGGGCCAGAAATATTTTTATTTGGGACTTTTTATTTATGACGTATGATACTTTTTATACCGGAAAATTGTACGGTTCCTGTGGAATAACAACAAAACCTAATTCTGCAACGGCTGGGAATGTGCAATACCAACAACACCGAAATATTTTTTTTCCTCTGGTGTCAGAGTTTATCAGGCTGCCCAAGGTCCTCCGAAATATCTTAACGACTGCTATAAATCGATAACAACCGGGACCTAATATTTAACGTGCCCTCCGAAACCCGGAAGCGCTCAGATGTTACACTAAATGGTCACCCATCCAAATGCGTGCAGCTGGGAACATTGCTTAACTTTGGTGATAGATTAAGATCCCTCAGCCAAGCGCAAAAAGTAGTACCTAGGTACACTTTATGTAACTCATGTTTTTATTTTCATACATCGACGCTGAAAAGCGATAGTTGCGCTGATAAACTCCAAAAACATTACCCTGCTTCTTGGTTATCGAGTAAACAATATTTCCTTCCTTTTGGGTTGCCGTAATCAGCTAAAAACCTATGTCAACATAGTGTAATTTTACAATTCTGTTTTCACATAAATGAATTGTCTTTTCCCAATTTATTTATTAGTGTACAACTTTAAAACTCAATTGTACCCGGGTGAAGCCGGCCGGTTTGCTAGTACAACATACATTTCCTTGAAAAGTATTGGTTTACAACGAACAACTTTCTGTTCACTTAACTAATCTGCTTTCGCTCCAAACATCTGTATTCGTTTCTTTGAACTAAATAAGTAAATTTAATTTCTTGAGCCAGACAATTATTTGGTTTCTCCACTATCATCTATATATATTTAGTACACACAATTATTTTGCAAGTACTTCCAATTATTAATAAGTTTGGTCACCGTAAACATTATAAGTATCATGGTAGAGTAAAATCAATATTTAGTAAGAAGCGAAAAAAAAACTGGAAAAATCTTATTTCTATTATTACAGAATTCGTTTCGGCAGCAAAATTTTCTCAGTCCAGAACTGCCTTTATTTGTTGACTGTACGATAATCGAGTCATTTAATCGCCCTCAACCGGAAAATAAGACCAATCAAAAACATTCACATGAACACTATTAAAATAACAAACTATGGCACAACTAGTATTATGGTTGTTGTTGCAAAGTTATGTAATAGGTTATATAGTGATATCAGAGAAATCAAGTTGCCAAATGTATATTAAAAGCAGTTAAAATCTAACTGTGGGACAATTATGAGGCTGAAAATTGTAATTTTGCAAACTTTAATTTGCATGTAATGCTTGACGCTGTCAGATTTTTTATTCCAGATAACAATTTGATACATTTATTAGAAGTTAAGCCCAATGGAATTTGGTTGGAAGGGAAGTGTAATGTAGTTATGTTAGAGGTAGGTAACTTGAATGTAGTATGTCATAGGTAAAGGGCGTGTAGTTATGTTAAAGATAAAGTGCAATGTAGTAGGCCTACTTCCGCATACCTCATAAGGCTAATGTATAACATACTCTTATTGCTGTTGATATTTATAAATATGAAAAATAGAAATGTTTATGAGACTGAGCCCTAAATGTAGACTTAATAAGTGGCATTCAGAGTGTGTTTATGGCATGTTGTTGTGCTACGTGGGAATAAAACACACCTATGTGTTAAGCTTCATTAGATTCATTTTGTGTCATTTGTGGCAATTAGTGTGTAAATAAATCAACACAAATCCGCATACTAGTGTGTATGAACAGTTTCTATATGGAGCAATGCTCTCTGAGACATTCTATAAATAACATTTTTTAAAAATTTCTAAATAAGAAAAATTACTATTTGAGGGTTTGCAATTTTCGTGACAATTAGGATAACAACAGTGTTTGTTTGTGCATTTATTAAGGCTTAATAATGGTACACAAACAATCACAATTAAACTATTTCCACGGCACACGAAAAGCCAAGCTGTAAAACACGAAAACATTTATTTACATGCATATCCTGTATTAATATATATAAATATAAAATTTACAAACATTCCAGCTCTGGCAGTTGGCCGGAGTTTCTTAAGGCGTAGCACTTGGGCGCAAAAGCTCTCGCTTATTAAACCACTTATTGCTGTTTCTTAATTTATATGATAACCCGAAACAGTTTAATGTACGTAGAGTCATAGTTTAGTTGCACCAACCAAAGCTTAAAAGTTTGTTGCAGCCAAATATGAACGTCAAAATAATTTAATTTCAGCATCAAAGTATTCGATTGCCCATATACAAACAATTAACTTGGTTGCACCAAATAAATGTTTTTTTTTTTTCAGTGTACCAATATTTTCACTTACTCAATGGCACACAGGCGTTACCGCTGGAACCACAGGGCCTTACGACGTAAGTAACGTCACTGGCAGAAGGCTATAACATTGCTCACGCGACATTGTTCGGAGATATGTAGCAGCGCGGGAAACGAAAATAGGCAATATGGAATACAACATTTTTGTTGCGTCAATTTTGTTGTCGTTGGGAAACAAAGAATAAATATGTTCTGAAATATTAGTCAATGCCGCGTGTTTTCTGAATATGTCCACTACATGTAAGCCATTTCGTAATTTTCGTTGCATTTACTCTGTTGATTTTGTAAGCAAAGAAAGAACAACATTCAGAAATATTACTTACAGACACATTCTCAAAATATATCTATTCGTTCTAAGTGATTTTGAAATGTTTTTTTTATAGAAATGGGTTAATGGCGTTTGACTGATGAGGAACGTATTTTAAATATAACATATTTGGAACGTCACCTGTATTTTACTTCGTACAATATCTATCTTTTTCAAAATAATTTGTAAAAACAAACTAACTTATGAAAAATTTCAATAAATAAATGCCATTTCAGTCTGTTTTATTCTAAAGCAAAATAATGTAAAAGTCGGTTTCATATAAGAAGAGGCCTGAAAAATTCGCGGATTAATTTCGGGACAAGCCAGAATTCAAAATACGTGTGTTAATAAAATGTCAACCATTGGTCCACGCGGTGTTTGACACCTCCTGGAGAAGGTTGGCCAATTCTTCACCTTCCGCTGTGACGACAGACAACCAATGTGCAGATGATATCGGCATATCTGTACATAATACTATAGAGTCCAGCATGCAGGTCATTGAACTCGCAAATTTTTCAGGTCTCTACATATAAGGCTCATGAAACAAGTGAGCCGCAAAGTTGGCTTAAACAGCTGTCCTTAACTATTGCTCACGCTAGTACACATATACACAGTTCAGTACTTTTAAATGCTACTTTTTCTACCGAAAGCCTTCAATAAAAATCTACTTACACGTGACAACTTTGTGGGGTACGAAGCGCTCCTGCGAAATAGCGTTCAACCGATAATTTACCCGTTCCTCTTCATTGCTAGGAAAACTAGAGACTTGCAATGTAACCAGACGTGGCAATTTCCAAGGCACTCGGGAACACCAAACTCACGCACCATTGTGAATTATTACACTTTAAGGCACAGTTATAATTGAAATGCAACCCACCACATGTCTAAACTACCCAGTCTGCCAGTCATAATGGACACCTATGTTGATATACTAATCATTACGTCACTGGCATGGCTAGAAGACGGCGCGAGGCCTTGAAATCACGGGGTTGGTTCGCCGGCCACCCTTTACGGCGATGTTTGCGGTATTTCATGTTCAAAAAACCCGACTTCAGTGATACTAACAAATTAATTAAAAGTATTTCACATTTCTCATTACTTAGTTTCTACAAATAACTTCTAACTACATAGCTATTTTACGATTTATAATATACAGCAAGATTAACTCCAATGACGTTATATTTATCTTCCCTGTTAGTTAAAACATTATTACATAACACCATTGCTAAACAAAGATAAATTAAGAAATGGCTTACCAATTATCTGATATTTTCAGCGATGTATCATTACGTAATATTTCCCAACATTGTTTTTTCCTTGCTTGCAAATGGTAACAGAGTAAATGCCACGAAAGATCAGAACTGGCCTTCAGCTAATTTAAATATTCAGAGAGTTAATCGTTAAGTAATATTTATGAACATCGTTCTGAACTAGATTACAAATGGCAGCGGGTTGAACGTAATTGTGCATTATTCAGTAGTGCCAACTTCGGTTTCCCGCGTTGTTACGTATTCCAAAACAACGTCACCCAGCGACTGTATTGCCTACCGCCAGTGACGTCACATAGAGGTTGTAAGGCCTTGTTGTCTCGGTGGTTACGTCTGAGATCGACTTCCGGCGGGACAACCCCCGAGTGAGAAACGTGGCCAAGGGCGTATTTAGAATCCATTAACGATGACTGTGTAGTTATTTTCTTAAACATTTTACTTCAGTTCAGTTGTTTACCAACCTACTTCCATAATTACAGTTTTAAGATATCCTCCAATATTTCTTATAACCTTAAATTTCCAAACCCATTTGGTAGGAATATAAACTCTTGATTTACAATTTTTATTCCGGTTCCATAACTTGACGACTTATATCCCTGCGTGTATTTGTCACCCCTGAAGCGATTCATAACTTTCCACATACCTTGGACTCACTCCGTCCGATAAGACAAAGTAATTGCAATGGTACGTTTCAAATAATGAAATATGTGGCAGGAGCAGAGTGGAAACAACATATAATCCACTCGAAGTGAAACAGCACGAAACGTGATCAATTCATAATTTCCAGGCAAATTCGACAAAGAGTAAGTATCCGTGCATACATTTTACAAATAATTGAGTATAACGTCTGTCCAGCTTTGATACTCCTGTGGAGTTGAGTTCTTGTTGAAAAAAGGGTGGTGCGGGGAAAGGGAGTTTTTTTACTCGCCTAATGCCACAAAAGGCGCGAGCACTATGCGCGGACTCGGCTCTGTGGGGGNNNNCGACCGTCCCCTCCTCACCGGCAGACCCACTCGCGGTCCCGTCACCGGGCGGCCGGGAATGATTGACAGCTGACCTGAGTGGTGTCACAGACCTTCCCTTCCCCCTTGCTGGGGCAGCCGACGACTTTAGAGGATGAGCAAGAATATTCTGGGAACTAGGACCCTTGGCGCAACGCGGCATTTGGAGAGATTTCTCGGTGATCGCCGATGACGCTATGAATACAGCCACAGCTGCACGGTTGTCAGTCTGTTGGTCGAAGTTTTTTTCTGAGTGCGGTAACCGGACGAAGTCGAGTGCGGCGAGGGACATCGGCGAGGAGGGCGGACGACGACGGCGGACGGAGTGTTTGTGGTGTGGACGGACGAGATGGCGTGAAACCCGACGAGTGAAGGCTACTGTGCATGAGGGCGCTCGGAGAACTCTAGAACATTGCAAACTGGTGGGACTTGGACTGAACTGAGGTGGGACTGTATGAACATGTGATACCAACTTGACTGTAAATATTGGAACCGTCAAATATCATATATAATTACTAAATATTACTTAATATTTAATAACATTAATATCTTTGAAAAAGTTGTAAATTGTACTGATTGAATTTATTAACGGTAAACAGCAAGAGATATCAATGTATTGTGAGATACTGAGAGGAAAGCATTTTCTTTTTAATTATTGTAAATAAATTAAGAAATTATAACTAACACCATCCCTTAACGAGCCTGGTTTTGCCCACTGACTTTGAGAAATTGTAATGGTACATTGTGCAGTATTTTAAATGTATGTTTTTAAAAACAATCCCACTTCATCACTTACTTTATCTGAGGTAGCTACGTCGTACTGCTCAGGCACATGTAGTCTGGATTCGAATGTCTGTCTGGCTTTCAGTTTTTTTTATATTAATTGAAAACTGTTTAACGTAAGTAGATCAAAACAAGTCTTTAATCGCACCAACCAAATCATATAGTTTGGGGCAGCCAGATAAGAGCAACAAAATAATTCGGTGCCAACAACAAAATAGTTCATTGCCCGTATACAAATATTTAATTTGGCTACGCCAAACAAACTTTGTCGTTTTCAACCAAACCTTTTTCTCAGTAAGGTAAGATAGTCGTCTCTTGTTTTTAATTTTTTTTTAAATACGGGCATCCGTAAACTTGTGGAATACGAGTACGGTTCGTAGTGTTGATTTATGTCATACACACACTTAATGATATACACTTCGGGGAAGTTTATGCGCAATATTTGCCTGTGAAGCGGAGTGGTGAGGTTTGAGCGGCTTGTTAAGGCCCTCCCTGAGCAGCTTGTTAAGGCCCCCGCCTGCCTGCACACCATTTCAGGGCCTTGCGCTTAATGGCAATGGCGTGCTTGATACGCCCTTATCGCTCCCCCGCTCCTTGACCTCAAAAACGGGGGGAAAAAAAAGCTCCAGGTAGGCGGGAGCCTTAACAACGAGGTCTTGAGAACTGATGAGGTTGAAGTGGGATATAGATCAGCGCCTGAATGCTACGGCAGGGGACTCGGGAGAACCCTGAGAAAACCCGCTGACTGACGTCATCGTCCAACACATGCGACGGTCCAGGAGTGGCCTCGCCGGGAATCGAACCCGGTTCACCATGGTGGGAGGCGAGTGTTCCAGCCGCTGTACCAAGGGCGGCCCCTTGGTCTGTGGAAGAATGTCGATGGATGTAGGGGCCGCGGTGGTGTAGCGGTTAGACTACTCGCCTCTCACCTAGACGAACCGGGTTCGATTCCCGGTGAGATCGCTCCTTGATTTCCGCATGTGGGGGATTATGCCGGACTATGCCGCTGATCGGTGGGTTTTCTCGGAGTTCTCCCGTTTTCCCCGCATCTTCATTCCGGCGCTGCTCCATACTCACCTCGCTTCACCTTCATCGACTCTCCAGACTTCGAAGCTAAGAGACCTCCCCAAATCTCTCCACTCCTCGAAGGATGTACACTGATGAACCTGGCGAAAGGAAAGAAACCAAGTTCATTTCGCGTGTTTCTCACTACAAAGGGAGCGTAACACGACGTGCAGTGATGTACAAAGCTTCACTGTGGTGAATGAGGGGGGGGGGTGTTACGGAATCGCAGCCGGTTGACTGAGGACTAAAGCGCCACCAGCTTCGCTGAATGTTTGATGTTCTGTGTTGCCCTGTGGGAAGAGCGGGGTAGGTTTCCGGAGGTCACGGGATTGTCCCTCGAGTGCTTTTGGCCGGTCTGGATTCGGAGCTGGGCCGGGAGGTAGGTCGGTCCGTCACCTCTCCCCGGGGGATTTGAGCGCCGCGGGAGGTGGGAGGGGTGGATGGGGCCGACTGCCTGGTTCCCTGGACGGTGAACCGACCAATCACCACTGACCACGCCCTCAAGGAAAGCCGAGCCACACCGCATTACGTCTTGCCCTTTGCTTCGACAACAGTCTAGACGCGGGGAGGGGGTGAAGACATAATGCGCGCACAGCTGCCCGAATGACCCACGGAGCAGATCACATTGTCGTCGACCCAAGTCTCTCAGCCATAAACGTCGCTACACTTACGACTCATAAATACTCCATGGCGTAGCTAAGAATCGTTGACGGTTAACGGTTATGGGAAGGGAGTTGACCTGTAGATTCTAGATTTCATTAGTGCTATTACAAAAAAAAAATGTAATCGTAAAGCATTAATTAATATACTGATATTATTTATAATATCTACTGGTGGTTTTCGATACCAACACTTGGGAAAAAAATCCGTACTGTTTACTGCGTTTATTCTTCTGAAAATACCGAGTAAGCACTCGCATTTAAGTTGGCAACAAAACTGGTGAGTGTAGGGTTTGAACTAATCGAAAATGTAACCGATTTATTTACGTTTTATACAAACTAGACCAAGAACTACCGTAATGCCAACACATTTATATTTCGTAATATTGCAAAACATCGCTTGATAAGTGACGCGTGGATTTTAGTCACAAGGTACAGGAGAACATAAATTTTCACGTGTGGTGGGATGGCCGTATAACAAAAATAAGGAAGTGCTCCCAAAAAATTCTTTAATAGACAACAATCATTTTCATTAGAATTCACATATAAGTTACCATGTAGGGGCAATAATATTTCGCGAAAAGATTTCGAGACCAGATACAGTCCAAAACAGTGTGGAGTCGTCCATATTCTTTGATTGGTTACAAAAATTATCTGGCCCGTGTTAGCCGTTTGCGCACGAATAACGAAGGTTCAGTGTCGGAGTTACTTAGTCCTGAGTGGCTTGGTCAAAGATGGACGCAGCACCAGCAGCCAATGGAGGTACAACAACAGCTGAGGTGTGTATATAGTTTGGAAGTCTACTGTGTGCTCCGATTTTTACGCGAAAAGTGGCTGGCCTTATTACTATGGTATAGTTAGGGAGAGGAAAAATTTCGCGAATTCATTTTAAGGCAAGCGAGACTTCAAACACATGTTTATTTCTGTTATGTTTGCGATTGGATCACAGTTTATCAGACAAGCCCAGGTGAAATCTCAGCAAATAACAGGTATGTAAGGAAACGTGTGATGAATCCCGTGCCTCCTGGCTGAGGCAAAACATGGACGGCAGCCAATGAACGGAAAGCTGGAGCTCGAAAGTACATGCGAACTTAGAGTCTAGCCTAAAACTCATTTAAAACGCGAAATTTTACTGTCCATATGTATATATGGCGCGGTAATGTGGCATCACCGGGCTGAGCTTTCGTGGCACAGAAGAAAGCTTTTAAGCGCACAGAGAGCAGCACTGCTGACCGTTACCGGAGCATATAAGACTGTGTCAAACGACTCGCTTCCTGTGATAGCGGGGATCCTTCCAGTGGACTTATTAATAAAATATAGAGGACTCACGGCGGAGAGGGCTCGGGCCGGTAGGCTGTCTAAAGAGTATAAGGATATGCTAATGGATGATATCTTGGAAGAATGGCAGAATACATGGACACATTCTGAGAAAGGTCGGCAAACTTTCGAGTTATTGCCAGACATCAAAGCCAGGATGAGCTGTAAGTGGATCACGGTGAACCACTACAGCATGCAATTAACAACTGGACATGGGAATTTCAAAGCAAAGTTGAACAGCCTGCGTCTCGTGCAATCTCCGCTGTGTGATGTGTGTGGTGTAGATGACACAGTGCACCATGTACTGGATGACTGTCTAAAGACAGAGGATTTACGAGTTTGGCTTGGAGAACAAACTCGAGAAATGGGCATTCACTGGAGACTAGAAGATGTAATGACAAATAAAGATCTCCATAAGATTTGGAACGAATTCGCTACTCGAATTGGGAAACGATTAGAGGAATTCGACAAATGGTACCAGCAAATTTCTGATGAACCATGATGGGTAAATTGTGGAACCCGGATTGGTGAGGAGGACAGGTTTTTAAAATGAGGAAACCGGTTAATTTACCGGATACTGGTACCAAGAAAGTGAATGGACCCTTATGAATGGAAAGAAAAAGTGCAGCGCACTGTTTTACTCTTCGGAGTACAGTTACAGTGCGGCAGGTTTTGGAGGGTGCGCTGGCCTTCGGGCCTTAAAAAATCTGTCCATATGTATAGTCCATTCTTGGTTACTTTCTTATTTTCTGGAGTCCTGCTTAAATTTTGTTTTCAGTATATTCCTACGCTTCATGCAAACAAAGCTTAACCGAATATAGAAAATTACACCAAACTGTCAACGTACCGTTTATGTAATTTATGTAATTTCTCAAGAGAACTGTTATTCACCAGGCCATAGCAACACACCTATATCCTGTTTGTTTTCAATCAAAGAGTTAAAAAATTATATATTTTAATTTATAAACCAAATATTATAAGAAGTTCAATTTGAACAAAAATAAGATACTTTTTTGTTAACAGAAGTATAAAATGCTTGTTATCCATTGCATATTTAGGAAACGCACAAACACATCGTAAATGGGGTGATTTTTCAGATGTTTCATTCAAAATGTGTGAATATGCTGCGAATGGATAATATACCTGGTTTATTTTACGCCTTTTTTTTTAAACAACCTTTCCACCCATGAGAATGCCATTTTTTGGCCGTACAGAGCTGTTATCATATATTTGTTAAGTACGTACATACGCCAAATTTTCCTGATGTGTTGGCTTGTCTATTCGGATGGGTCGTTTCTCCTTCATACTAGACTCCGGCGTAAAACTATGAGAAAACAGTCAAATGTGCTGCAAGTAGGCACGAGCGTATTTCTGTTATTAGCTAACATTTCTATAGTTACGTATAAAACCAAAATAACCATTAACATATATATCCTCAGGATATAAAATAACCGGAATCGCTATTAATTATGAACGCACGCGATTAACGGGAGACAAAGGAGGATCAGTGACCTAAAACTTTTTTCTCACAATTGAATGGCTTTTCATATATAATTGTTTTCAAACTTGGAGTTCTATATCATCTTCACAGACGTTTACAACTCAACCAAAACAATTATGGCAAACAAGTAAGCGACTTCGTGTTATTTCCAAGACCAGATCATGTGTGTGCTATACTGGGAATTCGCCCGCGCTAACACAGATATGTATGATGACGTCACAAGCGGGGACAAGTATGGACATGCGTATACTTGGAGAGAATTCGGACAAAGTCTGAATATTTTCCGCCCCGGGCAATTCGACCCGTTCCTACGTCTTGAGTTCTATCCTCGCCAACTGCACTACGCAGTAGTATAGTCTGTTCGCGGAAAACTGGTCGCTTTTGAAAGTCCTGCTAAAGATCTACTTGTATCATCATTGCGTATTCTTCCGCCACGTGTGCAATTAACATTGACATGGGCCTGGTCGCTTTATTGATGCGCCGGTCAAGCGAAGCTGTGAAATTACTAGTAAATGTATTATTTCAACAATTTGCTAATTGTTTCACTTATACACAGAAAGCAGAAATGTTTACCTAATTACTTAGAGCCTTATTCATAGTCGTTTTAGTCCGGACCAAAATTTTTTCGTTTTCAGATAGGCATATTATTGCTAGTCCGAGGATCATCTTGCTTTAGTACGTACTAACTTTTATTCCGGACGTAAGGTAGCACTAACGACGTATTAAAGTCTAACAGGAACGTAGCGAACTTAAAATAACACAGTTTTATTTACTACATGCAAGTAAAAACTAAATAAAGGTACCAAAACACAAAAAAAAACTACGTTTAAAGCAAATTCTTTCAATCTGTAAGCAAAAATTTACCGATTTAATGGATTAAATGTTTCGCGAATATGATTTCAAAGGAAATATAATCATAATACATTAGTGTTGTGCTAAGTAATGTCTTTATTATGTTTCAATCAAATGCCTTCTCTGAAAATAGATTCTTACCAGGCGTGATATAAATACTTTTGAAGAGAATTTTAATACAAATTATATTTTGGCAATATAGAGTATAAGGTATTTAGTTGAGTGGGATGTATCGGTAGCTTAATTGTAACATCGTGGACGCACAAGGGTGCAAGTTCGAATCTCAACTGGATAAAAAAAATTCTAACTATTTTATAATTAATTTTTGTAAAGTATTTAGCACTGAAATGCCAATTTTTTTATTACTATAAGACAGTAGATAAGACATAAAGCTACTTTCCACCCGTCGTTGAAGACTTTACTCAACGCATGGTTAAGATCAGGTATAGGGGAAGTGGCATTTTCCACTTGTTGATTTCAAAAGTGCTCCGTTAACCCTGAAGAGCCTATAGTAGGATTTGTTCTTGTGAGGTTTTCCGTCTCTGCGCACACATGTAAGGTGCTTGTTTTTCTTCACTCTCTCGCTTTACCACTATATCATTAAGGCGCCCGTCTACCTGGCGCTTGAACTGCGTTGCAGAGTGTTCCAAATACACGTTTTTCAACGAAACTATTAAGCGTGCGTCCAACGTGCTGATCTACGAAAAGAACGCACACTTCAGACGAGAGCTGTTAAGTACTTTCAAAATATCACGTACGTTAGAAACATCAATTCAGAGTACTCCAAAACCGCTAAAAACGGCCTTTCCAAGGCGCTGTAGCTCAAAATGCACGCATCAGATACATACAAAACTACTATAGGCGCCTGCACTGAACCTTCCTAAAGACTTCCCACTAATAAAATAATATGGTCACCGCTGAAAGTCCCATAGGTACACGCAGCACGACGAGAACACTGTACGCCAGTTCAGAGCCTTGCGCTTAGCGGCGATGGCGTACTTGATGCGCGTGGCAGTGTCGCCCTTATCGCTCCCGCGCTTCTCGGCCTAAACGTGGGCAAAAGTTCCAGGTAGACGGGGGCCTTAAGTGTAAAAATATTTAGACATCATTACTAAGGCAACGGCCTCTGCTATTTAGGCGTGCGCGAACTGCGTTACAGAAAGTATGGGATAGGCCTACGTGTTTCAATAGATAGGCTACTTCTGAACGCGTTCGCAGACTGTTGACATATGAATATTAGTCACTTTTCAGAGTATTCCAGATCACATTTCACAAGTCGGGAACATTATTGTAGGTTTAGATGTAAAATAAACGTAGTTTTCTGAATTTCTGCTAAATTTTCATAGGGTTCAGCCATTGATCCTTGGTATAAACTTTCTGCCAGTTAAATGAAATTTTCGTTACTTATGTCCCAGTACTTATAAGCTGGTTGGATATTGAGTAGGCTTACTTTCAACCCCTTAACATATTATCCCCAATACACTCGCACACGTCTGACATGTTGCAGAATAGGTGGTATCATGGTCGATTCTGTACAAGCCCATTTGCTAGCACCAGTACGGTATTAGTCTTTCCTTGAGTAACTTACTGCTTATTTTGCCGTGGATATACTGAAACCTTTTCCGTTGTTTCCAAAGTGCCAGTTGTTATAAGGAATTCGTTAAATAATTTTTACACCATCAATTTCCTGTTTTGCAACACTTGAAATAAATGTTTGTAACAATCCCTGGCCGACACGTTACTTAATGGCCGCACAGGCTGACGCACGCCTAGTAAATATGACAGCTGCGTATGAAAAATAGTTCCATTCCTTAATGCCATATTAGAAGTGTAGGCCTACTTACAAATTAGGGCACGGCGAAATAAATAATTTTGTGTTAAGCTCGTTTTATGCACATGCGAGGAATAACTGGCATTTCAGTAACTTATTCACGTTTCGACTTCATGCTTTCGTTTTATCTACTAATGAATGGTAAAATGAACGAATGAAATATGGTGGTATTGACTTTTCAAATGGCGAAAGTGTATACTAAATGAGGATCACATTATATCATAAGAGGAGTTATTGGAAAATGGTTAACAAATCGTAAAAATCTTAGACACTAATGACGGCTAAAAGCTTACATGACAGCTCAATCAATGACTCTCCTGTCTCGTTACCACGCTTCTGTGCGCCAAACACTGAAAATAGCTGCAGCTGGGCGAGTGGCCTATAAATGCACACCTCCTGTATAACACACGCAATTTGCCATTTGCGAGGTGCACTGGTAAATAAAACAGAAGACGCAGTTCCCTCATGGATACGTATTCCAGTGACACTACCTCTGCAGTATCGATCTCTAATATCTAATTACGTGCGTCATAGAATCTATTTACCATTTGACAGGTTATGCGTTCGAATACTACGTTGGGTGTTGGGTGCAGTGGTCTAACTAGGGGGGGGGGATACACATTGTTGCAAAAAATGAACATAAATGGGCATCTGCTTTGCTTTTATTCACTGAGATGCGTTGATGTACTCTATTCGTGGTTTCTTCACGCTTTTACACTTTTTGAATCAAACCTTTGAAAAATCACCTCATTTATTACTTGTTCAATTATTTCCTAAATATTCTATTTATCTAAAGCGTTTTATAACTCTGTTAACATTAAAGTATCTTATTTTTCGTGAAATTGAAGTTCCGCTTATATCTACTATATAAAAATAAGTCGGGTTTTCCTTCCTGACGCTATAACTCCAGAACGCACGAACCGATTTCCACGGTTTTGCATTCGTTGGAAAGGTCTCGGGCTCCGTGAGGTTTATAGCAAAGAAAATTCAGGAAAAATTTTAACAGAAAAGCGGGAAAATCTTTTTTTACATACAGCGCCATCTCTGGTACATAGCATGTACTACACATCAAGTAGATGGCGCCGGTGAGTGATACATTGTTTCACAGCTACTCATTGTTCTCTGCTCAGTGATGTGACAAACTTTCATGTGACAAACAATTGTGAAAAAAAAGTAAAAAAAATAAGTAATTCGTTTCCTAACATTTCAATTGGAAACCATCAAATCAATCACGTGTATTGTGCAAATTTTTATTCAATTTCAACAGCAGGCATTTGTCTTTAAGGTGGTAAGTTGAACTGTGTAAATTATGTGGATCGTGCATTTGAGGTTAAATTCACCACTCTGTCCATAGTCCAAAATGACTAGAGGACGACGTGCGAACATCGGCCGCCGCACGAGACATGCAAGCCAGCAACAAGTGTATTCACAGAACTTAAGCGAAGAAAGACAAAATATAATAAGAGAAAATGCCCGATTGAGACAACGCGTGAGCACACGAAGATCATTGGCATCATACAATCGCTTGGCATTCCAATATGATCCCACTGCGAACTACAGTGATGATGAAAATTTAGATATTGGACCAATGACGACTATATGCCGATATTGCAATGCGTTAAAGTTCAAAAGAGAAACGGCTGGATTGTGCTGCGCAAGTGGAAAAGTCAAACTGGATCCATTACTTACACCACCACAGCCACTGAAACCATTGTTCGATGGAAGTGATCCCGATTCCAGCCATTTTCTTCAACACATCCTTGAATACAATAACTGCTTTCGCATGACTTCCTTTGGAGCTAATATCATTCGAGAAGGCGGCTTCATGCCGACTTGCAAGGTAAAAGATACAACACACATAACCAATCACTCCTATGTTACACCTATGTTACAACTTACAACTTACTATGTTTGTTTGCAATTACAGATACAAGGACAAATATATCATTTGCATGGTTCAATGGTGCCAACACCAGATGAACCGCATCAATTTCTGCAAATATATTTCATTTCGTCGATGGTGGATCAGCTGAATGTGCGGTGCAATATACAGGGAACACAACAGTTAAAGAGACGAATTATTGAACAGTTGCAAGCATTTTTTCACGCTAATAATGCTGTGGTTAATATGTTCAAAACAGCATTGGAACGAATGCCATCGGATACGCACAAATTTGTCATAAGAGCGGATTGTACCCCAACAGGTGAACATGTGCGAAGATTCAATGCACCCACCGTTAATGATGTTGCTGCAATTATTGTTGGCGATCCAACTAAATCGCGAGACATTGTCGTTCAGCGAAGAAGCAATATCATGCATCGTGTAAACGAGACACATCGTTTGTACGATGCGTTACAATATCCAATCATTTATTGGCAAGGGCAAGACGGATACGACATCACGTCGAAGATGGTCGATCCAATTACAGGTACAATATTCACACACTAATTATTGCTATTATTATTGCTATTATTGCTATTATTGGTTTCCATTAACAATTCATTTAATTTTGCATTTTCAGGCGTATCAACGAATAAAAATCTAAGCGCAATGAATTACTATGCGTATCGTATGATGATTCGTACACATGGGGAGAATGTCATTCTGAAGTGCCGTCGGCTATTCCAGCAATTCGCTGTCGACATGTATGTCAAAGTCGAGACCGAACGTTTAGCGTTCATCCGATTCAATCAGGCAAAGCTACGATCTGAGGACTATATACACTTGCGTGATGCTATTCATTCAGATGGTGATGTTCAGAATATTGGACGTCTGACGATTCTCCCATCATCTTATATNCCATTCGCAGCGACGCTGATGTACGTTGAAATGCCCAAGTATTACACTTGGAATCAATCAACAAAGAAATTCCAACGTCGCAAACAAGGAACCCCAGTTCCAGATTGGCCACAGGTGTTTTCCACTGATGCACTAGGTCGCATGTATACTGTTCATCCTAGAAATGATGAATGTTTTTATTTGCGACTGCTGTTGGTACATGTACGTGGACCAAAATCATTCGCGCATTTGAAAACTGTGAATGGCCACCAATGCCAAACATATCGAGAAGCATGTCAACTATTGGGTTTGCTGGAGAACGATTCTCATTGGGATTTAACACTTGCGGATTCAGTTGTTTCATAAAATGCGTACCAAATACGAACGCTGTTCGCAATTATCATCACCACATGTTTTCCTTCACAACCAATTCAGTTATGGAACAAATACAAAGACGACATATGTGAAGATATCTTGCATCGCTTGCGCATTCAAACGAATAATCCTGACATCCAAATAACCGATGAAATCTACAATGAAGGATTGATTCTGATTGAGGATCAATGCTTGACTATTGCAAACAAGCTACTGATTGAAGTAGGAATGATTGCGCCAAATCGATCGATGCACGATGCATTCAACCAAGAATTAAATCGAGAGCTGCAATACAATGTTGATTCATTGCAGGAATTCGTTCGAAATAATGAGCCGTTGCTGAATGAACAGCAAAAACAAGTATACGAAACATTAATGCAAGCGGTGGACAATAATACTGGTGGTCTATTCTTCCTGGACGCACCTGGAGGAACAGGGAAAACATTTGTCATTTCATTTATTTTGGCCACTATTCGATCAAGATGTGACATAGCTTTGGCGTTAGCATCATCTGGAATTGCGGCGACTCTTCTAGATGGCGGTCGTACTGCACATTCTGCGCTTAAGTTGCCACTCAATTTAAACACAATTGATATTCCAACATGCAATATTTCCCGATCCAGTGCAATGGGAAAATTGTTGATGCAATGCAAGCTCATTGTTTGGGATGAGTGCACAATGGCACATAAGAAATCACTTGAAGCACTTAACTTCACACTGAAGGATCTTCGGCGAAATAACAACATCTTTGGCGGCTTGATGATATTGTTGGCAGGCGATTTCAGGCAGACGTTGCCAGTAATTCCCCGTGGAACGCCTGCAGATGAATTGAATGCTTGCCTGAAGGCATCACCTTTATGGAATAACGTAAAAACATTATCGCTAACCACTAATATGAGAGTTCAACTTCAAAATGATCAAAGTGCTGCACAATTTTCCAAACAATTGTTAGCTGTTGGAAATGGAAAAGTCCCAGTTGATGCGACATCTGGATTAATTACTCTTACCAACGAATTTTGCCGATTTGTAGACTCTCAATTAGCTCTTATTGAAAATGTTTTCCCAAACATTAGTGAGAATTATCAGAATTATGCTTGGTTAAGTCAACGAGCAATTCTTGCCGCAAAGAATAATGATGTACACGCACTGAATTTCACCATTCAATCAAAAATTGCTGGCGATTTGGTGACATACAAATCCGTTGATTCCATAAGAGATCCCGATGATGTAGTAAATTATCCAACGGAGTTTTTGAACTCTCTGGAGTTACCAGGATTTCCACCACATAACTTGCAACTCAAAGTTGGTACAGTTATTATGATATTGCGTAATTTGAATCCACCGCGACTTTGCAACGGTACTCGACTTTCGGTAAAAAGACTTATGCCGAATTTGATTGAGGCAACCATTATTAACGGAAAGTACGCAGGTGAAAATGTATGTATTCCTCGAATACCAATGATTCCGACTGATCTTCCGTTTGACTTCAAACGATTGCAATTTCCAGTTCGCCTTGCGTTCGCAATGACAATTAACAAGTCGCAAGGCCAATCGCTTAGTGTTTGCGGGATAAATTTAGAAAATCATTGTTTTTCACATGGGCAGTTATACGTTGCGTGTTCACGAGTTGGGAAACCATCCGCTTTGTTTGTGTTAACGTCAGACCAAAAAACAAAAAATGTGGTTTACCAAAGAGCACTTCAATGAAACGTATTTACTTTGGATTCACTTTCATTTACTTAGAGAAGTTCAATTCATTACTGTTGTGAAATGAAATAAAATTTTTCCTTTTCAAATATAAAAAAAATGTTTCTTCATGTTTTAATCACCAAACAAAATGTTGCATAAAACGAAGCCATCTGGTGGCGAAACGGAGTTCGCCGGGTTTGCTAGTTTTATTTATAAATTAAAATATATTAGCTTATAGTAAATATGAATTAAAATACATCGAGAAAGCATCTGTGTTGATAATGCCTAGAAAGAATTAAGTTATTATACAAAATATTATTATAATTGAGTGCATACGAATTGTGTGCGTTGTCCTTTGGTGTAACTTTCTAGACTTAGCTCAGCTTTGGTTGCATGAGAAGCGGAAGAATATCCTGGAAGTAGAATTTTAGCAGTGCTTCTGAAAAGTATGAAGTAACCTTGAATGGATTACGAGTGTATATCTAATGAATTTTTGTCATGTATTTCTGATACTTGTAGGGCACATAAACCTTCGTCTTTGGATTATAGTAGACTTTTTTCTATATTTTACGTAGCATGTAATTTAGGGTTCGATGGTACCAAAATTAAATTAATAAGAGAAGTAAAAAAGGGCTTGAAACTTTCCCCTTCCTCCTCCCGGCCTTTTTTCTTGCGAACCACCTAAAGACATGCCCCTTCATAAGCTGATATCACGAATGGGTGACAATGCATGTAGAAAATGGAGTGTGCATTTTTAAATTAGAGATTTGTAGCTTCATTCAAATTTACAACTATTTGAATATAATGTCCTCAAGTTTTCTGAGACGTCGCCTATGTCGTTCTATGAAGCTTCGAAAGAGTGTGCGCAGTATTTCAATGCTAGTGTTTGAGCGATGCAGCAATGGCGAAACCTAGAAAATCTTTTAGCAAAAGCATTTGAGATTAAAAACCCACGACTTACCGAATCCGAGCGAGAAATTTTAAATTTGAGCTCAGACATGCTCGACACCATCGTTGGATGTTAGTAGTGCAGTAAAATTAACGATGCTGTTAGATAATTTCTCTGCGCGTTTTGAGCTAATCTCATTAAAGCTCTACACTCAAGAGCCAAAAAAACTGGTACACCTGCCTATTATCGTGTAATATCGTGTAGGGCCCCCGCGAGCATGCAGAAGTGCAAGACGACGTGGCATGGACTCGACTAATGTCTGAAGGTATGCAGGAGGCAATTCACACCATGAATCCTGCAGAGTGGTCCACAAATCCATAGGAGTGCGAGGCGGTGGAGATCTCTTCTGAACAGCACGTTGCACCGCATCCCAGATATGCTCAATAATGTTCATGTCTGGTGATTTAGGTGGCCAATGGAACTGTCTAACGTCAGAAGTGTGTTCCTGGAGCCACTTGGTAGCAAATCTCGACGTGTGAGGTGTCACATGTTATCGCTACCTCGGAGATGCTATGTCCCATCTCTCGTGCGCCGACTATAACACCTGTTCAAACGCACTTAAATATTGATAACCTGCCATTGTAGCAGCAGTAACCGATCTAGCTGCCGACCGCATCACGTTACTCTGATTGGTTCCATACCTCAGTTGTTTGCATACGTACGCCTATACCAGTTTTTTTGGCTCTTCAGTGTATAATCGCTCTTGTTTCCCCGAGGCGGTGTCAGTCTCTCCCTTTCTAGAAGGGCAAAACGTATGCTTCACCAAGGTTTACTTGCCATATATGAAGTTGAAGAAAAGGAGCGAGGCTAAGGTAAGATACTTACAGGCTGCCAAGTTGTTAATTTGGCAAATTTAGAATCCCTGCCCGGGAACTACTTCAGCGCTAATTTTGTATCCTTCCGCCACGTATAAAACGAACATTGCCGTATTCCCACTCACTTTATTCATGCATCGATGAGAGGTAACTGTGAAATTATCGATAAAGTAAATATGCTATTAATTTTCAAACTCTTACTGTTACTTACATAAACCAAAGTGAAATTAAACGAAATACGTTCAGCGCCGACGAATTTAAACATTACAATTTTAATGCGACGTGGACATGGAACTAATTTTCCTAATTCATTACCAACTTAACCATAAATATTTCAGTCAGTGATTACGTTGAAATACACGAATTTGCGAGACAGTGGACATTTTATTCCCCGATGTTGGAAGCTGTTTTTAAAAGCGTTTAGTTATCCACGACCTGTGTACACTACGGTGCAACAAGCAAGCGGAAGTTGTTTCGTAGAGGCAGGCTTCTGCAGTTGTATTATTTATATTCGGTGATGTTATTTACGTACTCCATCGGGAGGTTTGCTGTAAAAACAGCATAGTGATGAAATTATTATTTTGTGGTTGTAACAAAATGTGTTAGTGGAAACCACAAGCTATCAGCGAGTTCTATATTGCAATTTTCGTCGAGTGTGTACGGAGCAACGGTCAACATTCGATGATGTTTCACTTCCACGAATATGTGTAGTCACTTCCGAAGGGGATAAATTCTCAAGGTTATTAAAACATCGACTAGTTTCTTAAGACGCAGCTTGGCTGGAAGCGAGCCGGCGTTAGAATAATGGCGAAACATGATTCAAACAGGAAATTGAAAGTAAAAAGGCCGCAGATCGCACTTCAGGATTTGTCCGCAGAAGCTGACGCGTATTCAGCGCACGATTCCAGCGGCCAATCGAAGTCACGTGACACTGTTTCTGCGGTAGTCAGCGGTGTTTGTCTCTGGACAATAGGGTGTAACGAAGCTGAACGGCTTTTTTTTCTGTAAACAGCGTTTCTCCGAGAAACTACGGTTGGGAATTTTAAATTGTTAGAGAAGTCGTGTTGAACGTCATCCNGGGGGGGGGGGTACTCTTCAGAACTGGAAAAATTAATAATCCGTATTCGTCAGTAGGTACTAATATGGATTGTACGAGTCCTTCGGGGTAGGTTCCAAAATTATTATATATTGTTATATTAGGCCGTCCAACGGTTAATCGAGCACTTTCGAAATCAACATCTAAAAAAATGTTACTGCTACCACCTTCATATTTAGTAACGGGCACACCGTAAAGTTGGTAACGACGGAGGGAAAGTAGTTCCATGTGTTAACGTTGAATTGAAAGTGTTAAGCAAACATACGTGAATAGCGAAGTTTTTTGTTTCTTCAGTGCATGTAAGTGTTAGAACTATCGAATTGGTAAAATACCTTCTTTTATTATAGTTTCGCAGTTTTACTTGACCGACACATGAATGAAGTGATCAGATCCATGGAAATGTTAATTTTATACTTGGTGGGAGAATACACAGTGCGCATACAGGTAGATCTTAAGCAGGGCTTCCAAAAGTGCTCAGTTCACCGTGAATGGCCTATACGCACACGTCTCAGTAACCTGTAGATTAGACTTCACGTGGGTCTTCATACTTAAGATTCAGCAATTTGTTCATCCGCCACTGACCCGTGTTTATCCTGGACCAGGCAGCATTGCACGTGCTCTTTGTTTTCTTAAAATATTTCTGAACACATATTCGCCCTGGAAGAGTCTGATAAACACTTTCCCGCTTACAAGTGTGTCGTTTGGAAGATTATCTCGCCTTCAATTGAATTCGTGAAATTTTCCATCTGAGTGTGCTGATTATTGAGATCTGCCGCTAAACGCCAAGCTAATGCATTATGTGGATGACTTATACATAGGGGCAGTGATATTTCGCGTAAAGATTTTGAGACAAGTTACAGTCCAAAGCACTGTAGGGTCATCCAGCTTCTTAGATTGGCTAAAAAAGTGTTAATTCTTTGCGCTCGAATCACGAAGGTTCAGTGTCGGAGTTACTTAGTCCTGAGTGGCTTGGTGAAAGACGGACACGGATCCAGCAGCCAATGGAGGTATAACAACAGTTGAGGTGTGCATATAGTACTAAAGTCTACTGTGTGCTCCGATTTTTACGCGAAAAGTCACTGGCCCTACTTATACATAGGTAGAGGAAAATTTCGCGAGTTCTGTGACGTGTAGGCTAGACTCCACAGCCCTGTGTACACTCGAGCCTCAGGTGTTTGTTCATTGGCTGCTGCTCCAAAGAGTGACCAGTGTTACTGCACACCTGGCAGTATGGGATTTGCTACTTGTTTCCTTGCTAGTCTTCTATTGGCTCAGAGTCGTCCAGGGCGTGTCTAATAAACTGTGATTTCACTATATGTGTGTTTGACGTCTACCTTGTACCGAAAGGAATTACCGAAATTTTCATATTCCTACTTACACACTGAACTTATTGGAAACCCTTGGTATAAAAATTAAACAGAAAGAATTACATAGACAAATAACTTCACTTCATCTATGTTATAAGGGTAGATTCCATGAACCCAACCTTTTCGAATGAACTGCAGTATGCAGAGGAACAGATTTCGTTATACATCGAACTTAATGGGGCCCTATTTGACTTACTCTAGCGAATTGTTGTTCGAAACATTCCCACAACTTTGATAATCACAGTTGCAGTTCGTTTGAAATATTTTTTCTGCGAGAAAATAATTTAACCTGAACCATTTCAACCATTTTAAAAATGTGAGTAGAGTAATTTCTCTGAAACATCCAAGGTAGTGGTTTGCGTTATTGATGTGTACAATTTAATATATGTCTCATTCATAGCATGTGTAAGTATGCTTCAAAGTGATATCGAATTCCCTTTTATATGGACATTATCTAGTTAACAAAAGCTATTCACTGGCTCAGATTGCTCAGCTTAAATTGGTTGGCCCCTTGGTGTTGCTAACCATGCAAAAACAGCTTGTAATTGATTACATAACCTCTCGTAATAAAAACCTAAGCACTGGTATAAACTCATTTATTTGATGTTCCGTAGCTTTAGGGTCTGAGGAACATGTTAAAACTTAATAAGAATTTTTTTTGGCATTTTTAAACCTATGTCCGGTCTCGAATACCGGCTAAAGCCTTATACGTGTCCATCGTTTTCAGATATAAGCTTAAAGTTATTTAGAATGCAAGCCTCCCCCAATTAACCCACCAACAGTAAAGCGGGGGAAGTTAAGTTCAAAGAAGTAATAAAAATAGTTCAGGACGTAAATAGTGAAACGACGATATAGGATGACTAGCCTTTTCAGCCCAGTGAAACTGTCGGTTACAACTCCAGAACATTCTCTCGTGAGTTACGTTAGTATGTGCGACTAGAGATAACAGACTTCGCTGTTAATTTGTTTTAAATTTTGCATATCGGAAACAAGCACCGGCTGGTGCCGAGTAGCATGCAAACATTTTAATCAACATATTGGTTTTATAGTAACAATAACAATACTGTCTATAAAAACAAGAATAAGAAGATTTCAATTGCCAAGAACACAATTTAATATACATTAATTAACAGAAATAGTTTTTGTAATTCGCTGGCAATATTACTGAATAAATGCCTGCTGATGTTTATGCTAAGATGTATTTTTCACCTGTTGTTTAATTAACGACGAAACAGCTGTTATCCATTGTCGGCACAAACTTTCTACTCCAAGGATAACAGATTGCTGAGACGACCACAGCTTCCAGATGCTGGGTCCAGGAGCGCCCGCAGGCGGGATTATAATTGCAGGACTTGGTTATCCCTGACCTGGGTAACCGTCCGCCCCCGACGTAGTTTAGCGGAGAGCGATGGGCGTGGGACTGCGAGGCGACCTGCAGGCCGCATCAATCTCGCCAGCACCGGCGAGCCACCAGCGTGCCGGGGGGAGGGTGGAGGGTGATCGCTCTCCCGTCGGTGATATTGGAGGGCGGGTGTGACCGCACGATGCGCCCAGAGTTGTTGACCGTCTCATAACTGCGGCCGGCAGGTACCTGGGCAATTCCCCTGACGCTGTAAGGGTTAGCGGGGTGAACATCGTAAGGGTGGAAAGATGTGTGCGTAGCGCTGTTCCGGCTATCAGATGTCTCACGAATATCACGTGGTGCGTTCTTACTGCTATTATGTTGGTGTTTTTGGACTGTGTCCTTTGCCGGCAATGAGACTAAATAAAAATCGCACACACAGAGAACTCAGCAAGACAAGAAAAAACGGAAAAAGCCTTTTATAACACCACAGACAGATAATTAGGAAAAGCTGTTTCCTTGTCAATAGAATTATATATATATTATGCATATATTATATATACATATATATACAATTAAAACTACAAAAAGAGGGACGGGCAACTTATTACAAAACAAGCTAGACAACAAAAGCAAATAAAAAAAAAAACAACACGATGACGGAAACGAAAAGACCACACAAGTGAACAAAACAGTGCAAACGCAATATCAGTGGAGTGGATACAGCTAAACATTCAAAACTTACAACACGCACAAGAAATAGGACAAACACCACAACGCAACTCAAGTCAGGAAAAGTATTCCCTGTCAGATTGTGAAAGCAAATAATGCAACATTACGAACAACACGGGAACCACAACAATAACAACAGAAAAGAATAGATAAACCAACAGAGAGGACACAGAACGACGAAAAAAAAGATAACGCAATAATAATTACAAGTCTTCACGACGGATATTTCGGAGCCTAGAATCTGTCGCATTCTTCAGGTGAGACACTGAACTTTATGAACAGTCGCAGTACACTCATTACTGCCGTTACGGATGTTTGTGGGACGGCACTTGTGCTGCCGGGCCGTTCTGTTGCCGCTCAGCTTCTTCCAGACCGGTCCGTGACGGGCTGCAAACTGGGCAGCGCGAGGAAACACACGTGCCCAGACGTCGGCCGGGTATTGAACCCTTTTATCCAGATCCGGTAATACGGGGCAGCGAACATAATTTTCGTAATCGAGTCTGTTTCTGGTAATGTTAAAAAAAAAAAAAAATTCATTTTTCATTTTTCTTTCCTGGATTGTTGAGATTCCGAGATAGTTTAACGTCACGGTATCCGAAGGCAGCCAATGTGTTTCCAGAAAGGCCAGGTGATGAGATGTATACAGCGTCTCTTTAACGAAGGGGTCTTCTGGTTGGTCGCGACTCTCCCAGCAATAACAAATGAGGGCATTGCCGGGCGGTCATCTTGCCACTGGTATCTACGCTACCAGAAGAAAGGTATCTGCCAAATTGCTTGGGACGAAAGGTGGCACCTAGTTTATAACTCTATAGAGTATTTCGACTACTCAGAACTTTAATCGTTAGTACCCGAAGCCTGAATTGACGAAATTTGTCTCTCGTAGTAATATACGCTTGATCAGATGGCTGTGAAATAAAACAAGTACACCGGCAATTTAAGTGTTGCAACCAGAGGTTCCCTCTGGTGACTGTTCGATTGCAGAGGACTTGTGGTTGCTGTTGTTTAAAACGCCGCATGATGGTGGAGCTCGGGCCAGCCATCGACGACACAGCTCAGGTACTGCCTAGACAGAGAGCAGGACAGAGCTCAGGTACTGTCCTAGACAGACAGCAGGAGAGAGCTCAGGTACTGTCCTAGACAGACAGCAGGAGAGAGCTCAGGTACTGTCCTAGAAAGACAGCAGGAGAGAGCCCAGGTACTGTCCTAGACAGGCAGGAGGAGAGAGCCCTGGTACTGTCCTAGACAGACAGCAGGAGAGAGTTCAGGTACTGTCCTAGACAGATAGAAGGAGAGAGCCCAGGTACTGTCCTAGACAGGCAGGAGGAGAGAGCCCAGGTACTGTCCTAGACAGACAGCAGGAGAGAGTTCAGGTACTGTCCTAGACAGATAGCAGGAGAGAGCTTAGGTACTGTCCTAGACAGACAGCAGGAGAGAGTTCAGGTACTGTCCATCTGTCTGTCGTCCTCTCTCAAGTCCATCTGTCCTAGACAGACAGCAGGAGAGAGCTCAGGTGCTGTCCTAGACTGGCAGGAGGAGAGAGCCCAGGTGCTGTGCTAGACAGACAGCAGGAGAGAGTTCAGGTACTGTCCTAGAAAGACAGCAGGAGAGAGCTCAGGTACTGTCCTAGACAGACAGCAGGAGAGAGCTCAGGTACTGTCCTAGACAGACAGCAGGAGAGAGTTCAGGTACTGTCCTAGAAAGACAGCAGGAGAGAGCTCAGGTACTGTCCTAGACTGACAGCAGGAGAGAGCCCAGGTACTGTCCTAGACAGACAGCAGGAGAGAGTTCAGGTACTGTCCTAGACAGACAGCAGGAGAGAGTTCAGGTACTGTCCTAGACAGACAGCAGGAGAAAGTACAGGTACTATCCTAGACAGACAGCAGGAGAGAGCTCAGGTGCTGTCCTAGACAGGCAGGAGGAGAGAGCCCAGGTACTGTCCTAGACAGGCAGGAGGAGAGAGCCCAGGTACTGTCCTAGACAGACAGCAGGAGAGAGTTCAGGTACTGTCCTAGACAGAGAGCAGGAGAGAGCTCAGGTACCTTCCTAGATAGACAGCAGGAGAGAGCTCAGGTACTGTCCTAGACAGACAGAAGGAGAGAGCTCAGGTACTGTCCTAGGCAGACAGCAGGAGTGAGCTCAGGGGCTGTCCTAGACAGGCAGGAGGAGAGAGCCCAGGTACTAACCTAGACAGGCAGGAGGAGAGAGCTCAGGTACTATCCTAGACAGACAGCAGGAGAGAATTCAGGTACTGTCCTGGACAGACAGCAGGAGAGAGCTCAGGTACTTTCCTAGACAGACAGCAGGAGAGAGTTCAGGTACTGTCCTAAACAGACAGCAGGAGAGACTTTAGGTACTGTCCTAGACAGACAGCAGGAGAGACTTTAGGTACTGTCCAAGACAGACAGCAGGAGAGAGCTCATGTGCTGTCCTAGACTGGCAGGAGGAGAGAGCCCAGGTACTGTCCTAGACAGACAGCAGGAGAGAGTTCAGGTACTGTCCTAGACACACAGCAGGAGAGAGCTCAGGTACTGTCCTAGACAGAGAGCAGGAGAGAGCTCAGGTGCTGTCGTAGACAGGCAGGAGGAGAGAGCTCAGGTGCTGTCCTAGACAGACAGCAGGAGAGAGTTCAGGTTCTGTTCTAGACAGACAGGAGGACAGAGTTCAGGTACTGTCCTAGACAGACAGCAGGAGAGAACCCAGGTACTGTCCTTGACAGACAGCAGGAGAGAGTTCAGGTACTGTCCTAGACAGACAGCAGGAGAGAGTCCAGGTACTGTCCTAGACAGACAGCAGGAGATAGCTGAGGTACTGTATTAAACAGACAGCAGGAGAGAGCTCAGGTACTGTCCTAGACAGACAGCAGGAGAAAGCTAAGGTGATGTACTAGACAGGCAGGTGGAGAGAGCCCAGGTACTGTCCTAGACAGACAGCAGGAGAGAGCTAAGGTGATGTACTAGACAGGCAGGTGGAGAGAGCCCAGGTACTGTCCTAGACAGACAGCAGGAGAGATTTCAGGTACTGTCCTAGACAGACAGCAGGAGAGAGCTCAGGTACTGTCCTAGACAGACAGCAGGAGAGAGCTCAGGAGCTGTCCTAGACAGGCAGGAGGAGAGAGCCCAGGTACTGTCCTAGACAGGCAGGAGGAGAGAGCCGAGGTACTGTCCTAGACAGACAGCAGGAAAGAGTTCAGGTACCTCCTAGACAGACAGCAGGAGAGAGCTCAGGTACTGTCCTAGACGGACAGCAGGAGAGAGTTCAGGTACTGTCCTAGACAGACAGCAGGAGAGAGCTCAGGTACTGTCCTAGACAGACAGCAGGAGAGAGCTCAGGTACTGTCCTATACAGACAGCAGGAGAGAGCTCAGGTACTGTCCTAGACAGACAGCAGGAGAGAGCTCAGGTACTGTCCTAGACAGACAGCAGGAGAGGCGATGTCTCTGCACCCGAACAAGCGACGTTTTAAACAGCGAAGGTTCTCACTGCGATGTCGTAGAACATTGACGACGAAATTCTACACCAGATTGGAACCAGGTCAAATGCTGTTAACCAGACGTGCACTTCGCTGATTGCTTGTGGACGTCGTTACATTTTACTATCAACACAAATATTCGTACATCCTAGATAGAAGGCACAGTCTATTCACGGTTACTTCACTCTTTTTTAATCAAACCTTTGAAAAATCACCCCATGCAGGACGTGTTTTGTTCTTTCCTTAATATTTCATGCATCACAAGCGTTATGCTCTTATGTTAACATATAAGCACCTTATTTTTGGTTAAACTTAATTTTTACTTTTATTTTTTTAGTTATGAATTATAAGAGTTCGTTAATAAGTAATACGAATAAAAACAGTGAGAAAATAGGTGTGTTGGTAATGCCTAGTAAGAAATAGTTCTTATGCAAACTATTATTTCAATGAGTCCCCACGAATGGGGTGCGTTGGCCGTCTGGTGTTATTTTCTAAGCTTTGTTTGCATTAGGCGGAGGAATATCCGGAAAGGAGAACTTAAGCAGGGCTTCAGAAAAGTGACAAGTAACCGTGAATGGACTGTGAAGTGTAGGATTACCTTTCGATGGAATAAGAGCATAGCGACAAATACAACTGCGGTACTACTGTGGGCAAACAACACTCTACAGCAAGATCATGGTAGTTTTTGAAAGCTGAGTCCCAGTGCAAATTGCTTGAGCTACGTCCAAGTACTATAAACAAGTGGGCTGCAGACGATATGACTCCTCGTTGCAGTAGATTCGGAACAACTTTGTCACTCGGCACTCGTAATTTGAGTCATGCTTGAGGATGTACACGAACCACCACCGATCCGGCCTCCTCGTTAAAAAAAAGCGCAACGCCTTAGTGACCTTGGTAATTCAGGACCCTTTGCCCAGTAGGAAGTGGAAGACGTTTCAAGAGCACCGGGTTGCACCAGACTGAGGCTTCGTTGTCTTTAACTGGTTAGCTGGATGTTTACTGCGCCGATTCGGGATATCCCTGATCGCGGCCCAACACGTACCAAGAAGAAAAACTGCTCGAAAAGGAAATCTTGTGCGCCCGCGGAAGATGTAAACCTTTTGTAGAGCCTAAACGAAGCGGGAAATAATCGTATTACTCCCGTGTCGTTTCATGCACAGAAGTGGAACTGCAATCTGTAAAGTGTAAAATGCAGATTTTTTTATATATTTTTTATTTAAATGAGGAAGTGGAACTTAACGAGAAATGTTCGTTTATGCGAACGAATTACTCTTTTGTATATGTACCATTCCAACTTCAAACCAAAGTTATGTCGTGTGTAAAAGTATAAAATCAATTTCCTTTCATTTCAAATTTTTTTTTTAAATCAACCGAATATTTCTGAATATCAAATACATTTTTACTGCTCTTATACAAACCAATATATTGTTGGCTCTAACAAACATTTCTTCCTGTGCACTTAGGAGAATTTCTGTAATTTGCATAGTAATGAATGCAGGATATTGTAACGTTCGCGTCCTGCGATATGCACCATTAGTTACCATGCTGGGGATCCCTGCCCGATGATTATGTGATTTGACGACTCCAAGAATGACTCGTTGATAGGAGAGGAATCATTAATGGCTATTGGCTTTTGCCTCATATGGCATTCAAAACAAGCAACATTCTGATCGTAAGTGCGATGATCCGATAGGGACGTCGTTCGTACTTTTTGGCCGAGAATAGTGGGAACGTATATTTTTTTCTCGTGGGTTGGAACGGCAACAGAGCGGAGACATCCTGAGAAAGAATCTGAAATGCTATTTAAAATGATGGCGTGAACCCGAAGGGTTGTCATTGAGTTCGAGGTTTGTAAATTTATTGTGAGTCCATAGACCTAAGGAGGTCGCGGTGGTGTAGTGGTTAGACTACTAGAATCCCACCAAGGTGAACCGGGTTCGATTCCTGACGTGGTCACCCCCCTGATTTTCGCATGTGGGAATCGTGCCGGACGATTCCGCTAGTCGGTGGGTTTTCTCGGGGTTCTGCCGTTTCCCCCGCCCTTGCATTCCGGCGCTGCTCCATATTCACCTCGCTTCACGCTCATTGTCTCTCATGATATCTATATTAAGAGCCGCCCAATCCTCTTCACTCACTCATAAATCTGAGGTGCGACCGACAATTGGTAATTCGGAATACCTGAGTCTGAATCACAAAGACAGCCTATACTGCTAGATAATGGTAGTGTATGTGAGCAGGAAGTGGGGGAAATGTGTGAATGTTTGCAGCACGAAAGCAGTATACTGACGCATCACGACTCTGGACGAATTCTCAGAGTACTACCAGGAGAACATTGGAGATTATAGCTGATTTATGGGAGTCTGTGAAAGAGTAAAAAGTTATATGAGTTATATTAATGTAGTGCATTAAGCGTGTGAACTTTATTGTACTAACAAATACAACACAGTATAGTTATTGTTATGAATATAAAGTCACTTTTTCGTTAATTTAGTGACGCAAGTAAATTCTCAAATAGAATTCATCACCTTTATTTAACATAAAACCTCAAGTTCATTTAGTGAAACGAAACATATGAACGAGTAACAAGTTCGCCCTAAATATCTCCTTGTATTTAGTGTTAGGTTTTTACACACCCCCGTGAAGGCAATACTCAGGCTTGTGTTTCATCTAACCAATAAGAGATGGATATACTAAGAAATGAATTCGTGACTCTGTATGTTATCAATTTTTTTGGGAAAAATATTTCGGGCTATTCGATTCGGTAATCAGGAGTTGTGGGTTGGATTTAAGGTCCTGGGTTCGATTACAGGAAGTGTCGGAGATTTTCCAAGAGTGCGTAATTCTCTACCACACACAAGGAGAAGGTTTGCGTTTTTTTTTTTGCCACATCCATACTACGAAAAGCAATAGCAAACCATCTCAGAATCATTTCGCTTTGGAAATCTTAGGCGTTTCGCAGAAATGGAATTTATGACAGTGGAATCCACAAACGTTATACGTCTAGAGTGACGATGCACACGCACTGAACACAAAACAACATCGTTCCTCGCCACCTACCCTTAACGCCACATCGGGGCTACGGTGGCTGAGAGGTTAGCCTGCTCCCCTCCCACCAGGGCGAACCCGGTTCAATCCCCGGTCGGGTCACTCCCGGACTTTCGCAAGTGGAAATCGTGCCGGAAGATCCACTAGTGGGCGTGTTTTCTTGGGAATCTACCGTTTCCCACACTCTTGCATTCTGGCGCTGCTCCATTCTCACCTCACTTCACTCTCATCGGCTCTCAAGTCTTCGTTGTTAAGAGCTGCCCAAATCTCTCGGCTCAACTCAACGCCACATGTTTACAAAACGTAATCGAGTTTAGGCTATTCACGGTAAAGTGATCACTTTTGAAAGCCCTCTCATGATGAATAATAGTAAATAAGTATATTTTATTTTAGCCTTAGACATTATCTTCCGAGTGTGGTGGAATATACACACATATTACTTACACGGCAATATTTCTAAAAATAGGTAGTTAAAGGATAAACAATGGCTGAAAGGAAAATGTATTTAGGTCCTCAAAAGTGCTCACTTTACTGTGAAGAGCATATATAAAAAAATACACGCCAGGGATAAACAGACAACCAAAAATAGCTGTTCTTCAGTGAACTACGTACTTATTAACTAACTAGTTATTGTGAACAAGTCTTTCATATCTACAATTTTAAATCGCATTTGCTGTGAAACAAATGTTGTAAATTTAAATACAATATTAACTTAACAAAAAATATTTCCTTCAAATTTGAACAGAAACACAAACACTTCTGATATATGATATTAACATGTCATACATGGGGTGAATTTCCGAAGATTGAGAATCAGAATCAGTAAAGAATACGTGAGTAAACTATAGGCTACACGTAGTGATGTAAGAATACACAACAAATTGAAATTGTAAACTTATCAGGACCACACATTAGATAAGTACACAAAGATAAAATGGTATGGCAGTTCGTGATTGGCCACTGCCAAAAAACATTTTTTTTTTTTAAAGATATAAAATGAAACAATTTATTTTTCAACTCCAAAATAAATCCCATCATCGCACACCACCTGCTAAGTTTAATTGGAAACCAACACATAAGATATCATATTTCCAGTTATTCTATACACGCCACAACGCATAAGTTAACGCTTAATTTTTTCTATTGTAGAACCAGCTTTATGGACGTACTAGATCGACCAGGAACGACCTTTGCGCACGGGTGTGGCAGGAGGCGAGAGCGAGTTTTCGAAGGGCGGTGTTAATGCCCGGCTGTGTGTTGTGTCCCGCAGGCATGCGCATCCTGGTGATGCTCTTGCTGGACACGCTTCCAATGCTGGGCAACGTCCTGCTGCTCTGCTTCTTCGTCTTCTTCATCTTCGGCATCGTCGGCGTGCAGTTGTGGGAGGGCATCTTGCGCCAGCGCTGTTTCCTCGACAAGGACGCCAACGTCAGTTACCCCAGGTCAGTCTCCCACACACACACACGCGCGCGCGCTACCTGGACTTTAGCCATACCAACTCCCCGTCTTCTGCGCATGCGCCCTCCTCACCAAACTCCCCGTCTTCTGCGCATGCGCCCTCCTCTCCAA